>PVHX01002713.1:0-31221 GCA_004024805.1 Geosciurus inauris
CACACTAAATTGGGCAAAGTCCAATTATACTCCAATGTGAATATAGTAGTCTTCCTTTATTCCTGGAGGAAATGTTCCAGAACGCCAATAGATACATGAAACCAAGGATTGCACCTAAACCTATGTATACTATGTTTCCTCTTATATACCCTATAGCATTTGCCACATAGTTCCAGAGTTAATCTATCCTCCCATGTTTTGTGCCCCAGTGCCTCCTGTGCATTACTACTGTTGTGGTGTGGAGTCATTATTAAGTAAAATGAAGTTACTTGAAACAAACACTGTGATACTGTTGATTTGATAACCCAGAGTAGGGTCATTAAGGGACTAATGAGTGGATAGCATATACAACATGGATACACTAAACAAAGGAATAATTCACATCCAAAGTGGGACAAAGCAGGACAGCATAAGACTTCATCACACTACTCAGAATAGCATGCACTTTAAAACTTATGAATTGTTTATTTCTAGAATTTTTCATTTAATAATTTCAAATGGTGGTTGACTATGGATAAGCAAAACCTCAAAATCACAGATAAAGGGGGGACTACTATAGTTCATTTTAGAATTATGAAAAGGTAAAACTATTCTGTAAC
Organism: Geosciurus inauris; assembly: GCA_004024805.1. Classification (NCBI taxonomy): domain Eukaryota; kingdom Metazoa; phylum Chordata; class Mammalia; order Rodentia; family Sciuridae; genus Geosciurus; species Geosciurus inauris. The sequence continues at coordinate 600 of PVHX01002713.1, forward strand.
TCATCTTAAAGTCTTAAAATCTACTTATTTTTATCTATAAGGTTCATTTACGTATTCATAGCCCATCTCCTTCCAAGAAGTATCCAAGATAACTCAAAAAGATTTAGCCCATTAGAAAAGGTTTTCATAGTAGTTGATGTTTTTAACTCTAAACTTTCTTTTGAAAACTAACTTATACAGGCTTCCCTGTTATTTCATTTTCAAACGGATTGCATTCCAAAAATGCATTTGGGGGTTGATTCTTTGGAAGATGAAATTTGTTTTTCTTTCAGAAACACGGAAGGGTGAGTTCCCAGCACGCACAAAAAAACCCCAGTCAACCTGGGATGTACGCTACTCACTTGAATTCTGGGTCCTAGAAGTATTACTGGGCAGAGCAGAATAAAAGAAAAAAGACTTCACTATATACAGAAGATAATTCTAGAAAATGTGAAGTCTGTCTGATCTGCACCCTTTTCTGTATGTTTCTCCTGCTGGTGCTTCTCCAGCCTCAGTGCAATCTCAAGTCATTACTGCTTTCCTTCATTTGGGCCTGTTCCAACCCCTAATAATGTCATTTCCCCTAATCATTGCTTCTTTCTTTGCTAATAAAACTTCAATGCCTGCAGAGTAACATTATCTTACCTTCCCATTAAAACCCTGATTGAACACCCATCTGTGAATGACTAACAGATTCTGCATATTTAGAGTTCTTTTAAAAGAGACAAGGAATATATATTATTTCAAACATTTATGATTTGGGAGAAAAGAATGTAGAGCAAATTAATAATAGAAAGGGAGGAGATTCGGGTTAGGATAAGGTGTTCTGGGTCCAGGGCCTCCAGAGTTAGATTCTTTAAATTCTTACTTTTATTTGTGTGTTCACAGTGTCTGCCTTTATATTTAAATGAGAATAACTAACTTAAGCACCTCACTTTATAAAATGCTTCCATATGTTGCAGAAAGCTGGTCCTCCATGCCAATCCAATAAGAAGGACACGGTTTTGAGAAAAAGGTTTATTGCTTTGCTAGCAAAGGAGAAACACGGGAGATTCAGGTCCCAAAGGCTGTGATTCTACCCATCCACAGGGACAGGGAGCTTTTATAGGGGTGATTCAGAGAAAATGAAATTATGATGGAGAGCTAAGGAAGGATATCAGGGAAAAGAAGATCAGGGAGGAGAAGTTTATTTTACTTATTTATTTTTATGTGGTACTCAGGATTGGACCCAGTGCCTCACCCATGCTAGGCAAGTGCTCAACCACTGAGCCACAACCCCAGCCCAAGGAGGGGAAGTTTAGGAAAAAGAATATCAGAGAAGATCAGGGAAAAGAAGATCAGGGAGGAGATCAGGAAGGTGAAGTTTAGACAAAAGAAGATCAGGGAGGAGAAGTTTAGGGAAAAGAATATCAGCTAGAAGTTTAGGCAAAAGAAGATTGGGAAAAAGAAAAAAAAAAGTAAGTTTCAAACCACAAGGGATATAGTCAAAGCATCAAGTGAACCCCTGTTACAAGAAGGAAACATTTATCGAAAGCCATTCAACTGGGAAGAATCCTGACTGTTCAAAGGAAGGTGTTACCCTATTGCCTGCATTCAAAAAAGCAAGTTAGAGCAGGGTGAGGTAGCACACACCTGTAATCCCAGTGACTAGGGAGGCTAAGGTAGGAGGATCACAAGTTCAAGACCAGCCGGGGCAATTTAGGGCAATTTCTGTCTCAAACAAAAATAATCAAACAAAGAACAACAAAAAGTTAGTCACAGGATCTTGTTATGAGGATCCAAGAGAAGAGAGGAGCGAGGAAAAAGCTTGAAGGAGGACTGGAGGCCTGTGGTGGGTTTCTTTAAATTTCTGATATTCTATCAAACCTAGACTAGAGAAAATCCCAACAATGAAAATGTTAATCCATTTACTTTAAACAAAGGCTAAGACTGTAGGATCTTGTTTGTTTATTTGAGAGTGATTGGATCCATTTGAAATTCAGAACCTCCTCAAAGAATATTAAACTGAAATAAAAGAAGCATTTTGCACTTTATTTTGAGTTTTATTTTGGTATGTAGGGGGATTCTTGTTTGTGTTGAAGAAGCACATTTGGGTTCACTAAGGTATAGTTATTGTTTACTACATTTTATTAATAAAAGATTCTAAAAGATGTATCTCACATATTTCTTTACATTGGTTATTCATTTTTTTTTTTTGGTATTGGAGATTGAACTCAGGGATACTTGACCACTGAGCCACATCCCCAGCCCTATTTTGTGTTTTATGTAGAGACAGGGTCTCACTGAGTTGCTTAGTGCCTTGCCATTGCTGAGGCTGGCTTTGAACTCGTGATTCTCCTGTCTCAGCCTCCCAAAGTGCTGGGATTACAGGTGTGCGCCACTGCACCCGGCTTACATTGATTATTCTTAATTTTTTTCTTGTCACCCTCCCCACCACATTATTCAGGATAGAACCCAGGGGTACTGTACCACCCCCAGCTTTTTTTTTTTTTTTTTTTTTTTTTTTGCGTTCTGAGGATTGAACTCAGGGCCACTAACCACTTTACCACTGAATCACATCCCCAGTCCCCTATTTATTTGTAACTTGAGACAGGGTCTCACTAAATTGCTATAGCTGGCCTCGAACTTGGTTGGCCTAGAATTTGTGATCCTCCTGTCTTGGTTTCCTAAGTAGCTGGGATTACAGATGCTCAGCAGTTATTCTTAATATTCTTTACTGTGGTGATATTTTATTACTTATTTAGACATAAAAATAATCTGTGGACTGGGGATGTGGCTCAGTAGAGTGCTTACATGCACAAGGCTCTGGGTTCTAGCCCTAGCATGAAAAGAAAAAAAAGTATGAGCCTCTGTCACCTTAAATTTCAGTGCAAAGCATGATTCTTCTCCGTTATTTTCAACCAACATACTTTGCATTATGCCAGCACATGATTCTCATAGTTTAATAGAGGAGCTTCTTTAGTATTTATAAAGCCATTTACAGAACAAGTATATCTTCGAATGTAAATAATATATAAATGATGTTTCAGATCAATTTTACGTTAAGAACTGCTACCTCCAAAACTCTATGCTGAGACCATTTTTATTTTTGTTTAATGAATATTTGTTGAGTAAATGAATTCCCATGTTAAGAATTTAAGAACAAAGTAAAAAATATTAAAGCAGTTTGAATTGGATAAGATGGATGATATGGAACAGAGAGAAAGAGCAGATAAAATGAAGTTTCATTGGTAGCAGAGTAACAACACAGTCCTCCTGCTTCCCATAAGACCCAGAGGGGTGATGATAAACTCAGAGTATTCATAGCATTTTGTAGTTTACTAAGCTTGTTTAAATCCATCATTTCATAAGATCTTCATAATTCCTATCCCCAAAATGTGTTAAGTACGTCTTTTCTCTCTACCTATACTGCTATTCCTTCATACAGACTTTCGTTTCCAATTTTGCTATTTAAGTTTACAATCAATCGTTTTTACTTTATTCCATTCTCCACATAAAAGGTAGAATACTTTCTCAAAGTGAAAATCAGAATATGTCACTCACTGGCTTAAAACTCTCTTGATATTCCACACCTCTTACAATAAAATACATACATCTTATTGTGGCCTATAAGGCCCTATGGATCTGGGCTGTGCCTACCTTCTGACATCTGTCATTCCCCTCCCTCTTTTACTTCACTCCTGGAAAGAATCTTCTTTTAATTCTTTCAACATTATTACTACTACTATTACTACTATTGGGGATTGAATTGAACTCAGGACCTTGAGCATGCAAAGCATGTACTCTATCACTGGGCTACATCCTAGTTCCTCTTCAGTATTATAAAGCCTGTCTCATCTCAGTGTCTCTGATATCCTACTTCAAAAACACATTCCCCACCATTAGCTAAGCTAGTTCCCTCTCATTTTTGGCTAAAATAGTATCATCTTCATCCTTACCTAAAGTTTCTTTCTCTTGTTTTCTTTGTAATATTTATCACAAGTTGTAAATTCATTCATGCATTTTTAGTTTATTTTTCACCAAAGTTATAAAGAAAAGGGGTTTATTTTGGCTCAGGGTTCTGGAGGTGCAAGCTTGAGGGATCACGTATGGGAGTGGCCTTCTTGCTCCAGAGGCAGACAGTATCATGTGGCAAGAGACAGTGTACATGTGTACATGTCTACTGACTTAGTTTTTAAAAATTCATTTCCCTCCTCTACCCATGAGCATACTCTGTCCATCTTGTTTACTGATGAACAGCTAGTATCTAGCACAGAGCCTGCTGAACAATAAATATGCAATAAAAGCTTATTTAGGAGAATTAATAAAAAGAAAATGAACAATAACTCAGTGAAGTGCAAAGTGGCGGTGATGGTGGTCAACATTATTTTCTAATGATCACAAAACTGTTAAGTGGTGAACCAAATACAAATGAAGTCTTTGTGATTGATATTCTAGGGTTTAGTCCATTCATTGCGTCGCCATCTGGCTTTCTTCCCTTCCTGCCACATACTTCTATTGAGAAAATTACTTAATAGAAGCAAAGTTGGGAACATAGCATACTATTTTATAGTTTTTTTTATAAGTAGGAATATTCTAGAATGATGCCTTTTTTTTCCCCCAGAGTTGGGGATCACAGGCTAGACAACTGTTCTTCCACTGAGCTACATCACTGGCCATGGAGTATACCCTAAAATAACTATAAAAAATATAATGTAGTAAATATATAAATCTGTAACAGAATTATTTATCATTTTCAAATGTTATATATTATACATAATTGTACAGGCTGTACTTTATAGACTAGGAGCACAGTTATTATATTACCATAGTTACCATGGCCATGATGTCACTGAGGAATATAAATTTTTCAGTTCCATTATAATCTTCTTTTTCTTTTTTTCCTTTTTTGTGCTACAGGGGATTGAACCCAGGGCCTCATACAGGCTAGGCAAGTGCTCTAGCACTGAGTTACATCTTCAGCCCTCTTTATCTTATTTTTAGTCGGTATCTCACCAAGTTGCCTAGGCTGGCCTTGAACTTACCATCTCCCTGCCTAGGCCTCCTGAGTAGCTGGGACCAACTTACCCAATTGTCATTATAATCTCATGGATTATGCCATATATGTGGTCTGTCATTGACCAAACATCATTGTGCAAAGTATGGCTGTACTTAAACTTCATAGCAACCTTTTAAGACAGATGTAATTAAGTAACTTGCCTAAAATCCCCACCACTAGTAAATGAGGTATAAATAGAGCTCAAGTTTATTTGGGTACAAACCATCAAATTTTATAAATTGATTACAAAGGATATCTTGAGAAACATAAGACCTACAAATCAGTTGAAAGAGAGTGGTACCAAGCACAGTTTTACTTGTAGAACAAATTAATGAGAATAAATAGGATAATTTATACTTAAAATGATCATTTAGGGAAGTAGGCAGGGTGTGGATCACAGTTCAAGATATTTTTCCATTCATTAATGCAACAAATATTTATTATTACCCACTCTGTATCAGATATTGTGCTTAGCACTGGGGATAGTATTCTTGCTTTTTGGGCCTTTCAGGCTAGTGAACCAGGGAAGTTATTTGTGGTGTGCGGTGTGTGTGTGTGTTTTGAAAGAAAAACAAGGGCTATTTTGAAAGCTGGGGACCTGGGCTACTCTGCAGCATTCTTGGCAACTGACATTTAAGTTGGAACATGAAAAGTAAATAGGATGTTGTTAAGCAAGTAAGTTGGCATGAGCATCCAAAGGTCTCAAGGTAGAGAGGGGCAGGGTGTTGGAAGAAGGGGACCAGTTTGGGTGGAGCACGGGCAGAAGAAGAATGAAGAGAATGAGAATGGGCAGATGGAAATGGGGGAGATCATACAAAGACTTCAAGATTTGGGGCTTTTCTTTAAGAGCAATGAGTATACATTGAGTACTTTTAAAGCAGAGAGGGTTAAGACCAGATTTGTGTTTTAAAGTGATCGCTATGTCTGCTTGGTAGAGAACTGGAAGGAAACCAATGTGAATGAAGAAAGACTACTTAGCAGAGGTCTTTACAATAATAATAATAAAAAAAGACTTGATACTGTATCACACTGGGTACAAAGAACTGGATGATTTAAGAAATATTTAGGAGGTGGAACAGTCAGAATCTAGTGATTGATTGGATTAGGGTAGGTTGGGTAAGGAAAGTTTCTGGCCATAGTAATTAGGTGGTGCTAAATCAATGGGATTGAGACCCCATGTGGAACAGAAGAGTACAGGATGTAACTAACCCAAATGCAATTCGAAGAAGGAAACTGATGGAAGAATGAGGTCTAGCTGGGCTGTACTACCCAGTTGTGTCACAGGAAGATGTGAAACTCATTGGTTAAGAACAGTGATCTTTGAACTTTTTTGTGAATTAAATGTTTTTTAGTAAGTAGCCCATACATTTTAATATTGTCAATATTTACATTAATAACAACTGATAAAAAGATATAATAAAAATCATTATTTCTGTATCAATTTCTTGAAGTTCCCCAGTAGATCATGATACTTTGGAGATAATCAGTGCAGAGAATTTTTTTTTTAAAGTATCATTATTTTAGGCAGGCAATTCCTGAAGTATCAATACCTCTCTAAAGCTTTAATTTATTAGCCAGGCATGGTGGTGCATGTATGTAATCCCTGCACTTTGGGAGGCTGAGATAGGAGAATCGCGAGTTCAAAGCCAGCCTCAGCAACAGCAAGGCACTAAGCAACTCAGTGAGACCCTGTCTCTACATAAAACACAAAATAGGGCTGGGGATGTGGCTCAGTGGTCCAGTGCCTCTGAGTTCAATCCCTGGTACCAAATAAATAAATAAATAAATAAATAAATAAAGCTTTTATTTATTTATTTAGTACTGAGATTTGAACCCAGGGATACTTTATCACTGAGCTTCATTCCCAGACCTTTTTTTAAAAATATTTTATTTGAAACAGAGTCTCATTAGGTTGCTCAAGGCCTTGCTAAATTGCTGAGGCTGACCTCAAACTTGTGATCCTCCTGCCTCAGCTTCTGGAGTTGCTGGGATTATAGGAGTGAGCCACAACACTCAGCTTCTTTAGATCTTTTAAAGAAAATCAGCATTGAAGTTAATATTCTTAACATTTACCATAAACTATATTTTATAAATACATCATCTGTTCATCTGGAAAAAATAAACAATCAGTCAATAAATAAACGAAAGTTTCTGAATTTTTATTTTATTTTATTCTATTTTACTGTTACTGAAGATTGAACTCAGGAGCATTTTACCATTGAGATACATCCCTAGTCCTTTATTTTTTTATTTTGAGATTCTGACACAGGGCCTCACTAAGTTGCTGAGGCTGTCTTCAAACTTGCCATTCTAAAACACAAAACAAAACTTGCTATCCTCCTGTCTCAGCCTCCCAAGTCACTGATATTGCAGGCATGTCACTATGTCTGGTTTGTTTCTGAATTTTGAGCTAACTATCGAATCCAAACCAAGAAGCAACATCCAGGAAAGCAAGCAGCAGCTCTGGAGAAGAAACCTCAAAGACTAGTAGGTCCTAGCACACACAGAGAATCTCATAGAATACTAGGTTGAAAGTAGAAGTTATTGGAACTAGCTTAAGCAAAGAGAGAAATCCATTAGAATTCTGGAGTGTTTGGTAGTACCTAAGGACAGCAGTGAGTTTTGGGGAGCTGAATTCAGGAACTCAAGACTTGAATCACATACAGTCCATACAATTTTGAATCTCTGTTCTTATTCACATCTTTTTTTTTCTTTTCTTTTATAAGATTTAATTTTCCTGCCAGGCACGGTGGCTCATGCCTTTAATCCCAGCAGCTCAGGAGGCTGAGGCAGGAGGATCATGAGTTCAAAGCCAGCCTCAGCAAAAGCAAGGCACTAAGCAATTCAGGGAGGCCCTGGCTCTAAATAAAATACAAAATAAGGCCTAGTGCCACTGAGTTAAAACCCTGGTACCACCTTTCCCCCAAAAAAAGATTTAATTTTCCTAACGTATAGACACAATTAACATTTCCATTTTATGGATGAGGAAACTGAGGCATAGTAACTTGTTTAGAATCATAAGGTTAAAAATTAGTAGAAACCCATTGGGTGGAATGTGCCTATAATCCCAGCAACCGGGGAGTCCAAGGCAGGAGGATTGCAAGTTTAGGGCTAACCTAGGTATCTTAGACTAGGCACTACAGCTCAAACCCCTGGGTTTGATCTCCAGTATTGAAAAAAATGAAGATGAAGAAAGAGGAACTGTTTTACTCAATGTACTTCTTTACCATGAAAAGTAAATTTTACATTACACTATCTCATTTTAAGTTTATCTACAAAAAAATTAAATGGAACCACAAAGAGCTCTGTGACCTCTGTTTCTGATGTCATCTCACTAAAATCTCAGAAGGCACTAATGTTGATCCGATATCCCCACCAAGCAACTAAAGTCTGGAAAGAGATGTATTTTAGTCATGGTCATGTGTTTGCATCAAAGAACAGATCGCTCCAACTTTCACTGGAGAACCTGTTTCCTTGTTAAAAAAAAAAAAAAAAAAAAGAATAGATAGCACACTAATCAAAATATTCAAAGAATGAACTGTTAAAATTCATGGTGCTGGGCTGGGATTGTAGCTCAGCAGTAGAGCGCTTGCCTCGCATGCGTGAGGCCCTGGGTTCGATCCTCAGCACCACATACAAAGCAATAAAATAAAGACATTATGTCCATCTACAGCTAAAAAAATATATAAAAAAAAAATTCATGGTGCTGAGATCCTTGTGCACACTAGGCAAGTGCTCTACCACTGAACTACATCCTCAGCCCTTATTATTTCCTTTTTAAAAACAAGAATATCTGTAAATGTTTAAACCAGATGGTTAAAATTGTAGCTGCCTTGTAATGTATAAGGTTTTTCAATAAAGTCCTTGCACAAGTGCATTTGTAAACAAGCACAAACATAGAACATGATAAATGTGCAAATAGGTGATTAAATTGGGGATATAAACAGGGTAAATTCCTAGGCAATGGAAGAAGCCTAGATTCCAAGATTTACATATGAGAAATTTTTATCCTATTAATTCATTTTATTATAGTCTGGGTTATCAACTTATTTTTCCTTTTGGCTTAAGGCACACACCTGTAATCCCAGTACTTTGGGAGCCTGAAACAGGAGAATTGTGAGTTCAAAGCCAGCCTCAGCAACTCAGTGAGACCCTATCTCTACATAAAACACAAAATAGGGCTGGGGATGTGGCTCAGTGGTCGAGTACCCCTGAATTCAATCCCCAGTACCAAAAAAAAAAAGTTAATTTAGGAAAAATTAAAATGTACTTGTGAAACTAAGACTATCTATCTTATTGAAAACTGTAAATGAAGGAAAGAATGAGGCTTGACTACCCATTCTTTCTAGTCTTTATTATACTGATGATTTTAATAGTCACTTTCTTGGAATAACAGTAACACATTTTTGTGGATTTTCTTTCTGAGGAGGGCTTGTGCTTCTCTAGGAAAATGTCTTTTTGGTTTATAATACTTTCATTTAGAAATGTATTACATATAACAGCCCTAATTTGGTTAGTAACCTTTAAATGTATCACTTAGTTACTAGAAATTAATAATTATTCATACCTGTTATATTCGTTTGATTTTTAACTGTTCAGTGGTATCCAGAGGATTTAAAGTACAAATCAGACTTATTGTCCCTGTCCAATCACTACATTTTATATCATTCATTTCATGATAATCAGTTGTAAATTTGAATTGATAATGTTATTGCTCTTCATAGTGTTCTATTGCATCCACTGATGATGCAGTCAATATCTTTGGAGAAGTCACAGTGCAAGGAATCATGCCAGTGTGTTATGGATACAAAGGTAATCATGACATCATGTCCCTTTAGAAAGCTGATAGCATGGTGTTGTCAACAAATCCATGCACACATGTTAAAATAATGTGGTGATGACACTGAGGGACATGAATCCTGGGTATTATAGAAGCACTAAGTGTATGTGTGTAGCTAGGCAGGAAAGACTTTCTAGGAAGAGACTATAACTGAGGTAGGTTTTGTGAAAGACTGATGAGCCAACTGATAAAGACAACAGCGGAAATGGCAGAATGTTCCAGACATGTTTCATGTCAAACAGCTGGAAGTTTATTTTACATGCAATGAAGAATCATCAGGCTATTAATTAATTGATTAATTTTTCATGGAAGAATAAAACTCTTGTACATGTTAGGTAAGTGTCCCACCACTTAACTATACCCCAGCTCTAAACTTTTAAGATAGAGAAAGAAATGGAAAGATTACGGTCAGGGAAAGACCAGACAGTAGGAGCCTAGTTAAGAGATTAACTAGGCTGCAGTATTCAGGATAAGAGGCTGAACTGGGAAGTAATAGCAGAGATGGAGAACAGGAAGGATGTAAGAATTAATTAGGAGAGAGATGGGTAAGGGGAGAAAACATTGAATGAATTATTTAAAAATCATATTATGTGCATATATAAAAATACCACAGGGATCAGTGAATAGTGTGTACAGCTTCTGAAAATTTGTTTTTTTCTGTTATATTTGATAACATGTATTAAAATGCAACTTTTGAGAAAAATTTTTAAAAAAAGAAAAAAAAATACCACAGGGAACTTCACCTTTATGCGTAAGTAAAAAGAACCAATCAAATATAAATACATAGAGGAGCAAAAGGGAGTCTGATAGAATAGAGGAAGGAGAATGGGAGAGGGGAGGGAGGGAGGACAGGAAAGAAAAGGAGGGGATCATGAACTGAAAGTGAATTCTATGCATGTATGAGTTTGTCAGTATGAATCCAACTACTATGTATAACTATAAAGCTTTAATTAAAGCAATAAAAGTCATAAAAATAAATAAAAGGCATCTAAAGAACTAATTAGGCATAACTTGATGATTGGTTGAATTCGAGAAATATGGAAAAGTTGAAGACAACTGTAAGGCATAGCACTGACATCAAGCGCAACAGAGAACCCAAGAAAGGAGTAGGGAAGGAGTATGAGGAGAAGGAAAGTGATGTCTTCCACAATTTTAAGCCTGTTGAGTTTATGATGCACTTGGTGCATATGCGTGGTAGACAGCAGCTCTGGAGAAAGGTTTCAGGTATAGCGGTAGACTTGGTCTCATTACAATATTAGTGATAGTTAAAAGTCCTATCAATGTGTTGAGTAACTCAGAAAGAATGCAGAGCTAGAGAATTTTTCTCTCAACTCACTGTGAAGTTGTACTTTTAGTAGTGTGCTCATCTCTGCCATTAACTCTGGATTTTGAATGCAGTACTCATCATAAATGGATCCACCTACCCGATTTATCATTAATTTATGTATCTTTAAGGTTACTCTTTAAAGTTTAAACATGAGCCTCATGTTAAGTGAAGAAGCACACAAGAAAAGAAACAAGCAATGGGCCAGGTATGGTGACTACTGAAGAGCCTAAGGAAGAACTTGAGTTTAAGGTCAGCCTTGGCAATTGAACAAAATTTTATTTTGATTCAAAATAAAAACTACAAAAGGAGCTAGGGATGTAGCTCAGTGTAAAGTGACCCGGGTTCAATCTCTAGTACCCAAAACAGAAAAAGAAAGAAAGAAAGAGAGAGAGAGAGGGAGGAAGGGAGGAAGAAAGGAAGGAAATACATATGAAACAAGGAACTGAACAAAAGTATATAAAATTGAATATTTTAACTGTCCTTCAGGATTACTTCTTATCTTCCAGGGTTCAAAAATACCCGCAACAATCTAATCCTTCAGTTTGCTGTACTTCTTAGTTCAGTTTTTATATCAGACTACCTGTCCAGCAAAGATGTCATTGTATTTTTAAGTATTCTAATTCTTTGTTTTTTAATAGACCATTTGAAAATATGCTGTCAAGGGAACAATTTAGCATTGTCACCAGAAGATCTCTTTTGGAACTTTTAAAATGACAGCTGAATTATTTGAATAGTTTCTAGCCAAACAACCTCTATTACTTTTTGTTGACTTCTAAGTCAAATCAAGAGTACTTTCTGAGCAGCTTCAAGGAAAGAACCATGAATAAAACTCTAGTAATGACATTTCAGAACCATGTGTGGCAACCATGCAGATTAGCACTCCAAGGGCTTCTAAAAATAGACCTTGTATAACTGGGCAAAATGAGTGGGTGAGTAGATTTTTTTGTAGGGCCATGACCTCTAAGACTTTCTGTTGTCCTTCCTATGGTCAATAAACTGAACAAAGTGCTATTTTCTTTTTCATAGGAGAGCCTGTTACGAGTCTGGGACCAAAATATCTTATAGGAATGAAGATATAATTCATGTTGTTTTAAATTTTCTTTTGCTTTTTGTCTTCATTTTCCATATATATATATATATATATATATATTTACTTGGTGGGGGGAGAGTACCAAGGATTGAACCACTGAGCCACATCCCAGCCCTTTTTATTTTTTATTTTGAGACAAAGTCTAGCTAGCTAAGCTGTTTAGGGCTTAAGTTGCTGAGACTGATCTTGATCTTGCAATCCTCTAGCCTCAGTTGCTGGGATTACAGGTATATGCCACCACACCCAGAATACTGTTGTTTTTAATGGCAAACATGGGTAACCTGTACCTCCTCTTCTATGTCTTATCTTCAGGGTATACAATTTACTACCACAATTCCAACAATTCCAATTTGTCACAGCAATTCATAAGCCAGGACTCTGCTTCAGAATCCTTAACATCATATTGTTCAGCAATAACTAAGTTAATACTAATCAAATGAAGCTGACAAAACAAGATGAAACTCCAGGGCCATTGCTGGTCCTTTGTCACACTTAATTTAGGACAGGCATCCAATATGATTCTTGAGATAAAGTGTAGACTGAGAGCTGGGCTCAATGGTGTACACCTGTAGTCCCAGCCATTTGACTGGCTGAGAAGGGAGGGTCACTTGAGTCCAGGAGCTTGAAATCAAGCTGCGTGACATAATAAGACCCTATCTCAAAACAAAACAAAACAAAGATAACCAGGTCCATGCTCTATCTCCAAGAAGCTCACAGGAGAGTAAGAAACAGACATGCCAGCAATCAATGAACAATACAATGAGATAAGTGAAATAAGAGAGGTTATTTCATACATACAGTTTCTATCTTCTTTTACAGTTTAAACAAGAAAGGGGAGAAGAAAAAGAATATACTCTTTCTGGGGGGAGTAGGTACTAGGGATTGAACCCAGGGGCACTTCACCACTGAGCTACATCCCCAGCCCTTTTTGTTTGTTTGTTTATTGTAAGACTGGGTCTGACTCAGTTGCTGAGACTCGTTTTGAACTTGCAATCCTCTTGCCTCAGCCTCCGGAGCCACTGGGATTACAGGGATGTACCACTGTACTGGGCAAGAACATACTCTTAATCTATGTCGTCTATGCAAGTACATGGAATACATATGAAGTTCTTACCTCCTACCCAAACTGATATCCATAAAAGCTCAGGAGCATCAGCTTGTTTCATTCATCACATAAGGGGACTGAAAATTATCATTTTGAAGTGTCACAAAAGAGATTTAAGGTTAACAATAAATACAAAATTTTATTTTATCCAGGTAGACATAACCGAAATAAAGTAGTCTGCTAAAAATCCTGTATTCAACATGGAACAAATCCAAGATAGCACTGGAATACATAAATTTATTATATAAGAACCTTTAGAAAATTTTCCAGTGATCCTCAAAGTGAATCTTACAAGTCCAATGTCCAGTAACAGACTCTACAACTAAAAGAGGGATATGGAGAAAGTGGAAGGGATTCAACAGAGAGTCAAAGAGATGATTAAAGGGTTGGAAAAATAGGAGCTAGAAATTATTTAGCTCAAGTTAGAGCAGACTACTAGGTTTCTTAATAACAGTATTCAAGCATAGGAAAGGTTGTTATATACAAGATGATGAACAGCTGCTTTCTATCTCAACTGGAGAGTGAACAGAAGAAACAGACTTTGATTAAAGCATGGAAAGTCCAAGTTAGACATGAAAAAGAACTTTTGAAAATGAGGATTATTGAATGTGGGATCATCTCATGATCCTCTTTTTGCACCTGTTCTTTAAATAATGCTGTCTCACAGGGTTCTTTTTGAAGTTCTCTATCTTCACTTTACATGTTCTCTTTAGTTTATTTCATTTACTGTCATATCAGTTACCTTTAAAAGCTGATAATTCCCAAATATAGCTCTAAATATCTTCAATCCAGACTCTTCTCCAAATGCTTACTGGGTATCAGGCTTTTTTATTTTTTATATACTAGGAATTGAACCTAGGGGTGCTTTACCACTGAGCTATATACCCAGACCTGTTTATTTTTTTATTTTGAGACAGAATCTCACCAAGTTGCTGAGGCTGACTTTGAAATTGTGATCCTCCTACCTCAGCCTCCTGAGCTGCGGGGATTACAGGTATGTACCACTGCAACCAGGGATCAGGCTCTCATCTCTTGCTTGTTCTATTGCAGTAGCAGCAGAGCTGACACCCCGTTCTCTAGTTTATATGATCATCTGAAACTTTCTATCTAAAAACAAGTCTAATTATGTAGTTTCCTTGATTAAAATCCTTCTGTGGGTCCCATCACTTACTTGTTCTCCATCATTTGGCCCCTCAATTTTCCAGTATCATCATCTGTCATTCCCCAAATGTTATTAATTTCAAGATAATTTCACTTCTTTATCCCACTCATGCTTTTATGTCTTTGTGCCTTTTTAAGCCTCTGTTCTTTTTACTACTAGAACACACCACTTCCTTCTGTGGTCAACTCCCCCACACCACCCTATCCCTGTACAGGTGTTTGAACCCAGAGGCACTCTACTAGTAAGCTATATCCTTGGCCCATTTTTAAATTTTTTTATTTTGAGACAGGGTCTTGCTAAGTTTCCTGGGGCTGGTCTTGAACTTGTGATCCTGTTGTCTCAGTCTCTCCAGTTGCTGAGATTACAGGTGTGTGTCACTACTCCTGGCTGTATAGTTAACTTCTATGCTCTGGCTCCAGGAATTTCCCCCTGACCTTACCAAGCTGGACAAATAACAGTCAATAAATGTTCACAAATTCCATGAAAACTTCCCTTGAATAATGTAGTTAGTACTGAGGAGAATCTTTCTAGACTTCAGATTCAATAACTACTCATTTAGAAAACATCTTCATTAACTGGCTCATTAACAGAATCTAGGGATCCCCCCTCAAAAGTGGTTTATACCAGACTGTTCTGTTTATCTCACTAGATTCAGCCTGCAGCTCATCTGACACACTTCATGGCATGGTCTCAAGTATTTTCAAATTACTCTTCCACTACTGACTCCAGTATATTTTCTTTGCTCTTATCCATAGTTATCCAGATATACTTTATGTACATTATCTCCAACTCAATTCTTACAGCATCTCTATGAAGGAGGATCAATTTCCCAACTTATAGCTGAATAAATCACCACCTATATGCAGATAACCTATGTGTATATGTACACGTGTTTATGTTCTATATTATATACACACATCTGTGTCTGTGTGTATTACTTATGAGCTCTGGTCTATTTAACACGTTCTTCTACCATACCCCCTTTCTGGGTTTAGAACACAGGGCCTCAGACATGCTCTTCCTCTCAAGTGCTCTTCCAGTGAGCCACATCCCCAGCCCCTAACATGTCCTTTTGAATGTCTTAAAAGAACCTCAAAAATCAGATTTGCAAAAGTGAACTCAGAATTTTACCCCTTGACTTTCTCCTTCGGATGTCACTAATCTCAGTGAATAGTGCCAGAAACCTGAGAATTATCCTTATCACTGTTCTTTTTAAATCCATCACTGACTTCTATGAATTTTCCTCCTAAATAGCTCTTGAATTTGTTCAGCCTCTCACCTTTACCATTATTGGCCAATCAAAGCTTTTTACCATGTCTTGTAACAGCCTCTATATGCTCAAGTTCTCTTCTCAGTCATTTTCTGCAACAAAGATGATCTCAAAATCCCAATGTGATTGTGGTAGTTCATGCTGTCCCTCCTATTTCATTCAAGCCTTCAAAAGCTTCCCATTGTTCTTTTTTTCTTTTCCTTTTTTTAAAAAGTAAGGCTACAAATTTCCCATTTTTCTTATCAAATAGAGACTCTATAAAAATTTTTTACAAAAAAACTTTAAAACTGTCACAGGGTCCTGCACCATGGATCCTACCCACTTCTTTTCACACACACAAGTCATCTCACATTCGGTTCCCTCAACAGCTCCAACTATTTGGCCTTGATTTTCATCCTTCAACCTTGTGATGATCCATTCCTCTGCAGGCATTGCACAGGCTGGAAAGCCATTTCTCTCCTTCACCTGGTTAACTCCTCATCATCCTTCAGCTCAAGAGTTTTGTTCCAGGGAAGTATTCTCTGAACACTCTCAAGAAGTGGGTCAAATATTTCTATAACAAAAGCTCCCAAATTGCCACATTCTTTCCCTTTTCCTTCCTCACCCTTCCCCTTTGCTTTCTTTATACATTTGTTGTTGCGATTGTCAGCCTCTCCCATTAGATTGTAAGCTTCATGAAAACTATGTCCATTCTTATTTTTTAAACAATGTTTAATTGACATATAATCATTACATAGATTCATGGATTACATTATGATCTTTCAATGCATGTGTACAATGTGTACAATGTGTAATGACCAGATAGGGTAATTAGCATATCCATCATCTGGACTGTTTATTCTTGTATACCACTTTATCTGCAGTACCTGACGAATATAAAGTAGTCAAATATGAATATGAATATTTGAACATGAATATGAAGAAATTAATCTGTTGGTTTATTTACCAGGCATTGTGCTAAGTGCTTTACCTATATTAGCTCATTAAATCTTCACAACAAACTTATGTGGTTACTAACATTTTATTACTATTTCCATTTTACAAACGAGGAAATAGGAAGCAATTTACCCAAGGCCTAACAATACAAATGCTGAAGTCTACAGTAGAACTATGTGAGAGTATGACTGGTGCTCGTCATTTGGAGATGTTTTTGTAGATGTAAATGTGTTAAATAAAGTAACATGCAGCATGTGAGCATTTTAGTCTGTTGAGCAAACCTGAAAATCCTGAAACATTTGAGTCAGCCACAGAAGCCCACAGTTGTTAGGTCAGGTTACTTCAACAGAAGAAAAAAGTAGGTTGTACCTGGATTGTACTTGTTCAATGAACCTAATTGTTCCACTGACCAGTGAGGCATAATAACTTTGCAGTGTACAACTCTGACTGGCCCGGGCAAATATAGCTCCATCAAAAAACATACCAAGCCAAAATAATGACTTCTCATTTCACTTACAGGAAAATAACTTGCCTACCCAACTTGTTGATTATCATTGTGAAGCAGATACTACTACTGACTCACTGATACAGCCTTACTATAGTAATGGCCTTACTGCAGTAACATTGTAGTACTATTGCTTCACTCTTTGAACCATTTATCTAAAGGTACTTATGAATTTTTCCTTTTCCACCCATGCTATCTGGCTTGTCCTTTCATGAACAGAGGTGTAATGGCACAGTTGTTCCTTATAGCTCTTGTTGAGCTAGAGTATTATTGTCTTAGTGTTTCAGAGAAATTTTATATTGTTTGATCATGAATGTTTGAAAAAGCTCCAACTTCATTTCTGGTTGTATTAAGGATCTCTCCCTTTTTTCTCCCCCTAGTACTGGGGATTGAATCAGGGGCATTTTACCACTGAACTACAACACCATTTCTTTTTATTTTATTTTTATTTTTTGGTACCAGGGATTGAACTCAGGGGTACTCGACCACTGAGTCACATCCCCAGCCCTATTTTGTGTTTTTTGGTTTTGTTTTTTTTTATTTTGAGACAGGGTCTCACTGAGTTGCTTAATGCCTCACCATTGCTGAGGCTGGCTTTGAACTTGCGATTCTCCTGTCTCAGCCTCCCAAAGTGCTGGGATTACAGGCGTGTGCCACCACACCTGGCCATTCCTTTTTATTTTGAAACAGGGTCTCACTAAGTTGCTGAGTGCTTCACTAAATTGTCGAGAGGTTGGTCTAGAATTTGCCCTCCTTCTTCTTCCTCAGCTCCTGAGTTGCTGGGACTATAGGTGTGTGCCACCATACCTGGCACTTAAATTACTTTTTAATATAACAAATCTGGCAAGGTTTTCAAAGGCAATTTCTTTCTAGTGGTTGAATAGACATAGAGGAGAAATTAAAGATCTGGTTGATTGATGAACATATAATGAGAATGAAGGAAACTAATGTTAAGAAGTATCTGCTTTAGTCATTCCTTTAAAAACCTTTCAGTTTCCACACTGTTAATCAGGATAAAAATCCAAATTCTTTATTGATCACTTATTGTATTGATCACTCCTTCTTTTTCAAACCTCACCTCAAGCATTTCTCTTATAGTCCATACACACTAAACTCCTTAGAAATTCCTTACTTTTTTTGGTTCTGGTGATTGAACCCAGAGGCCCTTTACCACTGCTTTACCCAGCCTTTTTTGATATTTTACTTTGAGATGGTTTCGCTAAATTGAATATTTCCTTACTTTTGTGATAAATTTCATTTTTATCTCAAAATCCTGCTTAAAGACTATCTTCCCAATTTGATTTTTCAAACCAGCAAGTCCCGTTTCCATAGCAATTTTTCATATCTCTATCAACACTTAACCTCTATCGTTACTAATTTGAATATTCTCCTCCCTTAGTGGAATGTGAATTTCTTGAGAGGGCAATTTATTAAATTAAATCCTAATGTTTGACACAGTAGAAACTAAAAAAAAAAAAAGCTTTTAAATTGCTTGTTTCATCCATTAAACTAGGTGGTAAATTAGCTCTTTATTCCTCAATAACTCCAAAACATTGTTTTATAAATTATTTCATTTTACATTTCATTAGGGCAGTGGTTCTCTGAGGGGCCTAAATTTAGGAGTTAACAAAAAGGATTTTTAAACATTTTGGAGAGCAACGAAAAACACTTAAAAAGCTACCATCCGTTCACATCGTGATTTCAAAAAAATACAGCTGAAGTCTAAAAACATCAGAGAGGATATAATTTTTAGAATATGAGTACTTTTTTAAATTGAACATATTTAATGTCAGAAAAAATTTTCTAGGGCTGGAGGGATAACTCAATGGTAGAATGCATTTTTCATTTCACCACCAATTGATGAAAGATGGCATTTGGAAAACATTGGACTAGATTAATGTCCTTCCTAAAAAGAGTTTTGAAAAAATACCCATCTATGCATTCCCTTTTTTTTTTTTTTTTTTTTTTTTGGTACCAAGGATAGAACCCAGGCACACTTAACCACTGAGATACATCCCCAGTTCCTTTTTCAAATTTTATTTTCAGACATGGTCTCGCTGAGTTGCTGAGGCTGCGATCCTCCTGCCTCAGCCTCCCAAGTTGCTGGGGTTACAGGCATGTACCACCATGCCCAGTCGACCATACATTCTTAATTATCTGAGATATTTCATTTTAATTTCAAATTGTGATGATGAATGTCAGTTATGGAATTTTGTAAATATCAACACTACAAAATTAAATTACATCATCTCAGCAAATCCATGGAATGGAATTTAAATATCATAGTTACTTGATACGACCATTAACTAAAAAATACAGGAAACGTTGGAAAATTTACATTTTCCCTTTATTTCCATTCTACTTTCCCACAGAATTTGGTAACCTACTTTTACTCAGAAGTCTATGTTCAATTATTTTAAATTTAAATTTAAAAATTTCTGTGAAATGTCTAAAAATGTCCTGAATTGTTAGTGTACATTTGGTCAAAGCAACATAAACATAAGTATTATATTAAACATAAGATGTTATCATTTATTAGAAACGCATGTAATTGGCTGATACTTTTCAATAAATGTGTCAAGTTGTTTGCCAGAGTCAGACAGGATCTGTCATACATTTCATTGCCTTTTCTTTTTCTTTTGTATATGTGCTGAGAACATTTGTTCACAAAATATTATGAATGATAGGAATAGAGGTAGTTTCGTATTAGCTATGTCACAAAATTCTTTAAACTCCTTCCAAGCTATGCATAAAAATTCTTAGTGATCTAACAAAGTCGTTTTCAATGATTAACTGACACCTTAATTAGGTCCTTCAGTTTTGTTCAAAGCAAAAGCTGGAAACTATGAAGTTTCATGTCTTGCTACCAAGTAATTAGGGACATTTACTTTACTTGTCTCTAATATCCTTTTTCCACTCTGGGGCAATGTATCACAGATTAGGAACAGGTGAAATGTATGCTTTTTTTTTTTTTTGGTGAAGTGGGAGAGGATGGTTATGAAGTAGGGGTGGAAAAGAAAAAACCAGTTTGAGAGGAGCAATCTTCAGCAGTTCAGTTTTTGGAAAAAAGTCCATTTGGAAGGGGAAAGCCTGAGAACCATTCTTTTAAAAATAGTTTGTGTGCTCATATACTCCTTGGAAATTCTTTGCGTACTTCCAGGGCTAAGCATACCCTAGTTTGAAGAACACTGTATTAGGCCAGGTACGATAGTACTTACCAGTAATCCCCACAACTCAAGAGGCTAAGGAAGAGAAAGTTTGATGCCAACCTGGGAAATTTAGTGAGACCCTCTCTTTTGAAAACAAACAAACAAACACTAGACTAGATTTGAAAAGACTAGTTTTCTCTGAAGTGGTAACATTCTAATTTGAGGATGTGCCATCAATCTTTTTTTAAAAAGAAAAAAAGACTGGAGCCAGGGCGATGGCACATGCCTGTAATCCCAGCACTTTGGGAGGCTGAGACAGGAGAATCGCAAGTTCAAAGGCAGCCTCAACAATGGCGAGGTGCTAAGCAACTCAGTGAGACCTTGTCTCTAAATAAAACACAAAATAGGGCTGGGGATGTGACTCAGTGGTCGAGTACCCCCGAGTTCAATCCCAGATACCAAAAAAGAAAGAAAAGAAAAGAAAAAAGATTGGTACTGGGGATATCAAGCCCAGGTCCCCCAGCTCCCTACTGTAAAAACAAATTTTTTTTTTGAGACTAAATTGCTGAAGCTCACCTCAAATTTATGATGCCTCAGCCTCCAACTTGCTTGGATTATGGGTGCATGCCACCACTCCTAGCTTGTACTCTCAATCTTGAACAGAAGATAAAACCACCCTAATCAAATCTTTGGCAATGCCGATTTCTTTTTTTAAGAACCTATCTCTTAGTTTATGTTGGTTCTATTAGATTGTCTTCAGAGCATAGTATTTTATGATCTCAATATTATCTTCAAATTCTGGGGGATGGAAGTTACACCATTTGGAACCTAAAGCTCCCATGAAGTTACTGCATAAAATTGTGTATCAAGCCTGCTTTGTGACATTTGTTTGTTTTGGTACCAAGGATTGAACCCAGGGGTGCATAATCACTGAGCCACATCCCCAGCCCTTTTTATATTTTATTTAGAGACAGGGTCTCGCTAGTTGCTTAGCACCTTGCTAAGTTGCTGAGGCTGGCTTTGAACTCTTGATTCTCCTGCCTCAGCCTCCCCTCAGCCTCCCCAGCTGCTGGCATTACAGGCTTGTGCCACCATGCCCAACTGCTGTGTGGCATTTCTTCATATACAGTGCCATTATCATGTGATTCTTATGCAGGTGGTTGGTTTCCATTTGTAAATTTATGAGAGAGATGTGTTATTGTGAAGTCTCTGGCTATTGAACAGGGCCAAGTTAACTGATCAACAAGGAGAATGAATTTGTGAACCAAATAGTAGCTGTAAATATTTGGAATGGGTTTCAACAGAAATGAAAACGTAGTTTTAATAATTGTTTTCACCAAAAATAAATATAAAATCTTTATTCCACTATTCCCATTTGTTGTAGCCCATTATCAAAATTCATATTATAGCCTGGGCACAGTGGCACACACCTGCAATCCCAGTAACTCAGGAGGCCAATGCAGGAGGATCACAAGTTCCAGGTCAGTCTTGGCAACTTAGCAAGTCTCAAAATAAAAATTAAAATGGGCTGGAGATGTGACTCAGTGGTAAAGTGCCTCTGGGTTTAATCCCTAGTACAGCAAAAAAGGGGGAAAAACGTGTTTTAATATGTTGACCAACAAAAAATAATTGAATCCTTGTAGGGTTTTAGGCATGAAGGGCTTAGCAATCAAGAGTGTGGGTGGGGGTGACAGGATCAGATTTGCATTTTGAAAAGATTATTGGCTGTAGATAATGGATTAAAGGACATATGGTATATACTGTGATAAGTGCTTCTCTGAAAATTTGAATGTAAAGTTGAGCTTTTGTAAGATAAATAACATTTTTAAAGGGTTGGAATTTTCTCAGGAAAAAGCACCATGGTTTTTATCCTTTGGATCTTTTTTTGTTTTCAGGGGTTGGGAAAATAACTCATAATACACGGAGAAAAAGAAAGAACAGTACATTTCCCTAACAGTCTTGGGAAAAAAACACATCATTGATTAAGTTGTTAACTTTTTCTTCCAAAATGAAAAGCTTTATTTTTTGAGTATATACTCAATAGAAATTATATTTTTTCAATATATGATTACTCAAAATGTGTCAAGAAAGTTTTTGAACTGGGTGCAGTGTTGCATGCCTGTAATACCAGCAACTCCGGAGGCTGAGGCAGGAGGATCACGGAGTTCAAAGCCAGCCTCAGATACTTAGTGAGGCCCTCAGTGACTTAGCAAGACCTTGTCTCAAAATAAAAAATAGTAAGGGCTGGAATGTGGCTCAATAGTTAAGCCTCTCTGGGTTCAATCCCTGGTACCCAAGGAAAAAAAAAAGAAAAAAAAAAAAGTTTTGTAACAAATGAAATTATACTAGTAATCATTGACTCCGTTCTAGTGAATGTCTTTTTAAACATATATGGATTTTTGTACCTGCTCTACTTTGTCACTGTACATGGGGCAAACAAGCTCCCAAATGCCTCTTTTTAGGGAACTAATTCTGTTTGTGAGAGCTGTCCTCATGATGGACTCACCAGTGAAAAGCCTTACTTTTTATTCCCATGACCTTGGGTTTAGGTTTTAAGTTTGTTTTTTTTTTTTTTATGCTTGACAAATTTTCTTTTTATGACTCTCATTATAACCACAGTGTATTAAGTTGTAGTAAATTGGTTTACATTTTAGTTTATATTTGTTCTAATGTAAGGCATTCTGATTTTGGGTTTTTTGGTTTTTGGTTTTTTTGCAGGGGTCCAGTGGGTGGTACTAGTGATCAAATCCAAGGATGTTCTGCCATTGAACTGCATCCTAGCCCTTTTTTAATTAGTTAATTTTTTTAAAGACAGGGCCTCCATAAATTGCTGAGGCTGGCTTCAAACGTGAGATCTTCCTGTCTCAGACTTCTGAGTGGCTGGGATCACAGGCATGTGCCACCACACCTAGCTGGGATTTAGGTTTTAACACATGAAATTTGAGAGGATCCAAATGTCTAGAGTATAGCACTTGTATTTCTTTTTCTATAATTTTCTGGTACACTCCTTTGTGTATTTTTCTTCTAATATTTGTTTTTAAAATTTATAATGGCCTTTGGTATATCAGTGATATAAAGCCTTTGTCAAATTTCTTTTCCTAGCTGGGTGCAGTGACGCAAGCCTGTAGTCCCAGCACTTAGGGAGGCTGAGACAGTAGAATCGCGAGTTCAAAGCCAGCCTCAGCAATGGCAAGGTGCTAAGCAACTCTGTGAGACCCTGTCTCTACATAAAACCCAAAATAGGGGTGGGGATGTGGCTCAGTGGTAGAGTACCCCTGAGTTCAATCCCCAGTACCCCTCCCAAAAAAAGATTTTTCTAGTTCACTTTAAAACTTTGTTTATAAAAATGTTCATTCCTCTTTTAGAATTTGTCTTAAGCAATTGATTATGTCAAGTTTTACTTCCAAGGAGGATGGTCATTAAAGAGTTTATATGTCAAAAACCAAACAAAAAAACATGTAAACAATGGAATGTTCAACAATGACGGATTAATCAATTATGGTACGGCATTAAAATATTTAATTATATTAAATACAGTAATAAATGTACAAATATGCTAGGATCCAACCTATAAAGACAAAAACACAATTGTACTAGGCATAGAAAAGGAAGACTTTATTACACGTTAGTCCTTAAGTCTGGGTGATCTTTTTCTTTTCTCCAATGAGCATATTTGACAAGAAAGTTTAAAATTTTGTACAGTTAAAAATTATTCAGGGGGCTGGGGATATAGCTCACTTGGTAGAGTGCTTGCCTCACATGCACAAGGCCCTAGGTTCAATCCCCAGCATCACAAAAACAAAAACAAAAACAAAAATTATGCGGATATAACATTGTTAAGTGTATCATGCATGCTTTAGTAGCAAAGGGTGCCTTAGATGGAAGGGTATTACCCTTGTGGGTAACCTTATAAACTTAACTTTTGCCTCAAGAATCCAGAACAAGATGGTTAACCTTTTTGCACCAGGGTTTCCCTGTGTTTAAATGATGACAATAATTCGTAACTTGATTTAATTCACAAGGACATTGTGTAAACTAATTGTAATTCACTATAACTACACAGATAATGGCACCAGTAACATTATTTAGATTCAACTATAGTAATTATTATTGCTTTTAATGTACATGCAATGGAAACATTAACTCATTAAAAAAACCTGTTATTTGACTAAGAAAAATAAAAATCAAATAGAATAAAAGTTTGTCTACCAAAATAGATTGCAAGTGAAGATATAGTAAATTACTCAATAAACATTTACAATTTGCCTATTTTGTGCCAACCTGGGCTTGGAGGCTGCGGAGTATAAGGCAGTCCCCTAACCTTGTGTACATCATTCTGGTGTATGACCTTGTCAATTACACAGACAGCATCATAGGCCATTGTCTCTAGACCCTAAAGAGAAAAAATGCTGATAGAGGCAAAGCACTTCTACCAAGGACAATCTGACCATCAAAGATCAACCACTGAGCCAGGTATAGAAGCTAATCGCCATGAGTTATGGCAGGACATCAAGCATAACCTCCAGCAGTTTTACATTGCCTGAACTGAAATTAGGGGACAAATTGGTTGGGGATGCCCCATTCTTGAGGGGTTCCCCTGGTAAGCATAAGGGGGAATTCCCTCAAATATGGTAGAACCCTAACAGCACATATATGGGCTATTGGGGAGAACAGATCCCTGCTTGCTAGTAAGAGACTGGAAGGGGTGGGGGAATTCCTAAAAACTCCATTTACAGAGTAGGAGATCCCCTTCTGTTACTCAAAGTTCCCTTGTTGCGGGGTATTCTGAGATATTTGTGATTTCTATCCCCCTAAGTTTTTTTTCTGATTCCTTCAAGGTTTCTAATCTTCCTTCAGAGTTCAGAGGAAAACAGGTGAATATGTATATGTACATATGTGTGTGGGTATATTTATACACATATACATAAGGTAATAAATATATACACAAGTATGCATGGGCGCATGCATGTACACATACACACACACACACACACACACCCAGACTGACTGGTATTGTTTGGCTTTTAGTCCAGAGGTCTTTAAAATGTAAGCATTTTATTTTTATTACCTGAATTAGTATTATTCATTTCTAATCAGTTCATGATAAAACAATTCCAGAGAAACAACGATGTAGATTTTGTAAAACATAGGTTAAGATAAATGTCTGAAAAAACCACCATTAAGAATTTGAACACTTTTGGTTGATTCTAGCACTATTAGAAAGCAAGTATAATTATAGTAGCATAAACTGATATAGTACCTATTGCGCAACAGGGATATAAGATGAGAGGAAGCAGAGATTTGAATTTAACAGTTTGGAATGAAAACACATTTTATACTTGAAATAAAATTAAGTCCATTTCTACTTCCCATCACTTTCAACTCAGATAAGCAATTAACTTCAGTAACTCCCTTTTTTTTTTTTTTTTAAGTGGGGAAAGAGACTATGGTGGTTAAAATATAATAATGTATTTGAAAAATGCCTAGACTTTAAAAAATGCATTAAGGACAAAGAATGGTATTATTACATTCTTTTATACATGGCACAAATTACATAAAGCACAATAGGCAGAATTCTCTCATTTTCCAGAGTATGAGTTAGGTCCATATTCTAGATCCCACTGTCTTGAACTTTCCAACAACTAAAACCTACAAACTGCGCCAACCTGAAGACCTGTATCACAAATTCAAGCTTGTTGATTACTGGTGCCCAGGTTGAACAATAAGGATAGGTGACAATATCCTTATCACTGGAAAAATAACTCAAAGTCCAAGTCCTTTGGTAGGAAGGTAGTAGTCATTCTTTACATTGAAATTACATTTAATCTGTAAGGTAGAACTAATGTTATTGTTTCATATACAACACTACACAGATAACTAAAATTACAGTGACTTAGTGAAAGTGGCTTTGAATATACAATCAATATATGAGTCTGGATGTACATCCATGTGCTTAGTTCACTTAAAAACATTAAAATAAATGGTATTTTATAATATGTTCAGGAAATTCGTTTTTAAAAGTTACCTTGAAAAACATAACCTCTTTCACATTATATATTTGAAGACTTAAATATTTTTCTTTTCTTAACAGAAAAAAGACAAGAATCACAAGACTAGATTAACATGTGCTTTTTTCTTTTTTCTTTTTCTTTTTGGTACCAGGGATTGAACCCCCAGGGGTGCTTAACCACTGAGTCACATCCCCAACCCTTTGTTATATTTTATTTTGAAACTGGGTCTTGCTGAGTTGCTGAGGCTGGCTTTGAACTCCCTAATCCTCTTGCCTCAGCCTCCTGAGCTGCGCGCGCCACTACGCCCCGCTCAACAATTATTTTGAACATATTTTGTATTAGTGATTCGATTTCTAATAAATATATTTCTTAAAAGAGGAAAAAATACTTTCCAGTTTGGGAACATTTTTATTTTTACCTGAAATATGTTTGGCCAAAATTAAGATTTATCTTACATTGCAAATTAGGAAATGAATTTAAACACTTTAGTATTTGCTAAATTTAGCGTATTAAAAAATTTAAGTCAGAAGTTTAAGGACTTGGAATTGGAAAACCTTTTTCTTAAAATTCTTACTAAGATTGTAATTATGGGAGGTTCATTTCCAGCTCAATCTGCTCTAATCATTTTACGTATAATTTCCATATAAAATACAAACAGCTAAAAAAATGTCTTGAAAATTAATGCTTGTCATTAAACACGATCTTCGGAGCCACAGTCTTCCGAGCCGCACACAACGCCCGTATAAGCAGACTCCTCCCCGCTCCTGGGGAAAACCCTGCCTAATATTTATAACGTTATGACATACTGTAATACTCACAAGGTGGTTGTAGAAGTATAAACACGACTGGAGTTATCTGATTGGCTGCTGGTGATGTAACACCCATGTCAATACTTCCCAGTGAACGCACGTGTTCGACCTTTTATTTAAATTTCCATTTCATCACAGCAATAAGACACTCAGGGCGGTACGTTTTCTGTAAAATGATTATTGCTTTGGGCCCGAGGTGCTGCCTCGCGCACACAATGTATCAGAGGAGGTGTCCGTGGTGGTAACCTCTTCGCGTGAAAGGCATCGCCTGGTCCAGTCTTTGTGAAGAAACAAAATAAGTTCACTTCCTTGACCACCGCCACCCGCCCCCAGCAAATGACAAGGCTGGAGCGCAGCTTTCACTGCACAGTTATTTCCCAAAGTCCCAGGTGAACTCGTGGCGAGAGAAGGAAAATGCGCGTCCCGGGCGCGGGTAGGTGCGTGTGGGCAGCGGGGAGGCGGCCAGACCCTGACACTCGCCAGCTGTTTGTCCTCCGCGTAGCCCGGCCCCGGCCGCACACGCCTGCCCCCTCCCCGGGACCCCCAGCCTGACGCCCAGCCTTTTGTCCCCCGCCCCTCCACCGACTTCCTTCCCAGCGGCCGCACCCCCGCCCCCAGGCCGGAGGCACGGCCCGGCCCCTTTCCCGGTCCCCTGGCGCCCCCACCCCACCCCAGCCCAGCCCCAAGCCCAGCCCCCCTCCCCCCGCCCGGCCCCCACCCTTTCCCCCTCCAGCGGTTACTGCTACCCCGGTGCATTGTGGGCGCACGGTCCGTTGTTCATTTGCCATTCGACCTCCGCCAGGGCCTGGTCGGACGGAAACGCTCCGCCGGCTTTATTGTCGGTTCGTTATGTGGCGGAGTCCAGCAGTTTAACGTGCCTTTCGCCCTCAGCGCCTCGGAAGCCGGCGGCGGCGTCGGGACTCCTCGGCGCGCCGGAGGAAGGATATCTGTTGGAGGGTCGGTGTGTGCGCGCGGCTTTAAAAGAGGGGGCAGCGGAGGGTCTCCCGCACTCCGCCTCTCAACTTCGAAGGCCCCACGCGCCCCGGCTCGCCGCTCACCGCTCCGCCGCCCGCCCCCTTCTCCGCGCGGGACGCTGCCCGGAGCGCAGCGGGGCGGGGGTGGAGGACGAGGAGAGCGGCCGGAGGCGGCGGCCCGGCGGCGGCGGCGGCGGCAGCGGACGCGTGCGGCAGCCCCGGGAGCGAGCGCGAGCCGGGCGGGAGGGTGAGGCCGAGCCCCGCGAGACCGGAACGCCGTGGGCGGGGGCGGGGGCAAAACGGAGGGGGAGACGCGGGGAGCGCGCGGGACGCGGCCCGAGGCCGGGCGCGAGCCGGGGCACCGGGCGGCGGCGGCGGCGCGCGCCATGTCGTTCAGTGAAATGAACCGCAGGACGCTGGCGTTCCGAGGAGGCGGGTTGGTCACCGCCAGCGGCGGCAGTTCCACGAACAATAACGCTGGCGGGGAGGCCTCGGCTTGGCCTCAGCACCTCCAGCAAAGACAGCCCCCGCCGCCAGCGCCGCCCGCGCTTCAGCAGCCCAATGGGCGGGGGGCCGACGAGGAAACGGAATTGGAGGGCCTGGAGCCCCAAGACTTGGAGGCCTCCGCTGGGGCGGCCGCCGCCGCCGCCGAGGAAACCAAGGAGTTACTGCTCCCCCAAGACGCGGTTGGCCCCACCTCGCTGGGCGGCGGTGGCTCGGGGGGCCCTCTGCTAGCGGAAAGGAACCGTCGGACTCTGGCCTTCCGAGGAGGTGGCGGCGGGGGTCTCGGCAACAATGGCAGTAGCCGCGGCCGCCCGGAGACCTCGGCGTGGCCCCTGAGGCATTTCAATGGGCGAGGGCCGGCGGCTGTGGATCTGGAGCTGGACGCGCTGGAGGGGAAGGAGTTGATGCAGGACGGCGCGTCCGTGAGCGACAGCACCGAGGACGAGGAGGAGGGGGCGAGCCTGGGCGACGGCAGTGGGGCGGAAGGCGGCAGCTGCAGCAGCAGCAGGCGGTCGGGCGGCGATGGCGGGGACGAAGCGGAGGGCAGCGGTGTGGGAGCTGGCGAAGGAGAGACTGTCCAGCACTTCCCGCTCGCGCGGCCCAAGTCGTTAATGCAGAAGCTACAGTGCTCTTTCCAGACCTCCTGGCTCAAGGATTTTCCCTGGCTGCGGTATTCCAAGGATACTGGCCTTATGTTTTGCGGCTGGTGCCAAAAGACCCCTGATGATGGGGGAAGCGTGGACCTTCCGCAAGTGGGGCATGATGAGCTTTCTCGAGGGACCCGTAACTACAAGAAAACCCTGCTTCTGAGGCACCACGTCTCCACCGAGCACAAACTGCACGAAGCCAACGCCCAGGTACAGTATATCCCGCTCCTGCTCCTGCTTTTTGAGGTCTTTTCGGGAAAGTTTTATCAACCTAAATAAGAAACCATTTTTTCCCCCGAGCGAAGGTATCTTTCCAATTGAAGAGGTGCGAGGAACTTAAGCGTGGGGGTTTAGAAAGCCTGGGAACAAAGTTTTCAAAAGTTGTGTGTGGGGGGGAGGGGGATGGAATGACAATTTTCTAATCATAGCGCTGAATTTGTTTTATTTTTGTATGACTCAGACTGCTTATCAGATTGAATCAGAAGGAAAGTTTAAGAAAACGAGGTTGAAGGTTTTAACCTAAAAGCTTAATTTGGGGTTAAAAAAATTATTAGCTGTGATTTTAGAGAAGCCGTCTTATGTTCATAGACATTTAGTGTGCTTAGAGGAAGTCCAATCTGACAACGCTTTATGAAGAGTGGATTAAAAAGTTCCTTTAAGTTTTAGACGCTACCTCCCCTATCTGGAAAACATCCACCCGAAAAAATTCTTATATTAGGTCAAGATAATGTGAAATCTGAGAGTCGTATGTAAATGTAGAGGAAGCTATTTGAATAGCCCTCCTTTCTCTTGTGAATCATTTTACTAAATTCATCTCTGTTGAACTTATTGAACCTTACCAAGCTTGCTTTTGTCAAATTATTGTAGTTTTTATTCACTTCACCCAGATTTTTGTTTCAAGATATTTCTATATTTTTTAAAAAACTTCTTATAAACACTGTTTCCATGAAGTACTTTAAACAGCATTGGAAGTGTGATATGTGAAGATATTTGTATTGAGCAGTTGATTGGGACCAATAGGGAATTTATTTACCAAATTCCGTGAAAAATCACAAGTCCTTGGTTAAAAAACAAGTTGTGTGGTTTTCTTAGTCCTTATTTTAATATTTCTTGTCAAAAGATAGTAAGTAACCCATTTTGGTATCGCTTTTCAAGCCAGATTATCAGTCTTCATTTTTATGACTTTTTAGACAGCCTTGTAGTGGGGGGATGAAATCTCTTCTTTGGTACTGATAGCTAGTCATTGATTTTAGAAAGTCAATGCTCAGATAGTAGA
>PVHX01002713.1:31321-160558 GCA_004024805.1 Geosciurus inauris
TTTTTGGTGGAGGGAGGGGTCCACAAATTTTAGTTGCCTCAGCCCTAGAAGGAAAGTCATTTTTTAGAGAAATAAAGCCCAGAAAGGTTAAGTAAGTTATCCTAAGTCCTGGGTAACTGCTGGCAATAGAGCCTGTTAGGAATGTTGTAATGGAAAAATAATGAGTTTGGAGTAAATCTGGGTTCAGATCCCAGCTTTCTGCAGTTTCTAGCTTTGTGAGCTTGGGCAATTGAGTGAGCTAGAACATTTTCTTGTCTTTATGTACCAAACACACATTTACTGTAGTCCACAAAGTGTTATCTTTGTTTCCATTTTACAAAAGAATGATTGAAGCTTTAAAGGGTTAATGTAATTCTCAAGTTAGCCTCCTTAACTTGTGAAAATGAAAGCTTAATTTTCCCAATAGTGATAACTTGGTTATTTAGAAAAATTTTAAAAGACAATTGGAATGATTTTCTTAATCTACAGTGGACCAGTTATTCTTATCAGCAGTCTCTCCCTGTAGGCAAATTTGAATGGGAATACAAATTATAATTAGCTGCTTAGTGAACCTGAAATCAGAGGAAGGGGGTATTAGTTGAATAACCTTATGGTAGACTTAGTATGTGTGGATCACAGAATTCATTTGTAGTTAAAACATTTTCTAAACTTGACCTCTGAACTATTCCTTCCCCTTTCCTGTATTGAAATTGTCCTTTGGTATAATCTATAGGCTATCTATTTTCCTTTAGGAAATTTTCTATTAAATTTATTAAGTCCTATTTGTCTTAAGGGTATATATTGGTTCCCTTGATTGAATTTTGGGTGTTTTCCACTTTGATCTTCATTGTTTTTCTGATTTCTAACTAACCTAGTTCTGGGGATATCTTGCTATCCCAAGTACCACCTACAAATCTTTTGTCTTGTTAATGTGAGTGGAGAGTGCCTTCCTTATCTGTCTCAGTCCCTTGGGCAGAGTTTAGTCTTTGTGGTGTTGTTGCCCTCCAGGCTTTCATGACCTATAGGAGGCAGTATAACACAACCTATAAGAGCATTTTTTGTGCCCAAGGTCAAGACCTTGGGTCCAGATCCTCTATTTTCTTAGCAGGAAAATTAGTTAACTTCTTGTTTCTTTATGTATACACAGTATATTTGGCAACATATTAATTGCTTAGTAAAAATCATTTCTCGTCAGGATTACTTATTTTTAATGCAGATAAACACCCAATACAAGATTTATTTAAAAATTTTAAATTTGAGCAGTGCTGGCAATTGAATCCTGGGCCTTACATATACATGCTTAGCAAATGCCGTACCTTTGAGCTGCACTTCCAACCCCAAGAACTTTTTGTGGCCTGGTATATCATGTGTTAGCATCACCAGTTTTTTGTTTTTGAAGTCTCTTTCATGGGTTCACTCTTGATTCTAGAGAGCAAACCATTTCTCCTTTTTATACCCTCAAACTTAGGCCACTTTAAGCCTATGCCTTACCATTTAATTTTTCTCAGCTTCACAAAGAATATCTAGCATTTGCTTTCTATTGTTTTAACATTAAAACGAGAATTTTGGAATTCAGGCAAGAATTTAGAGGCTTAAGGTAGTTCACTGCCTTTATTCCCTTTATTTTCCCCATCATTGTTGTTTTGGGGGTGCCAAGGATCAAACCCAAGGTCTTGTGCATGCTAAATAAGCACTCAATCACTGAGTTTATACCTCCAGCTTTTTTTCTTTTAAAAAGGACTGGTTTTTTGAGAGATGTTTGAGCATATATCTTAGTATATCACTAAGGGTTATTTTTATTTCTCATGCTTTCTATAAACATTAAAAGTCCCTTGTTAATTTTTTTGGTGGTGACCAAAAATATTTAAACATACCTTTAAAAAAAAGTTGGTATTTTGTATTTGATGTTACATGTATGTATATGTAATATCAGTGACTTGGGAGGCTGAGGCAAGTCCGAGACCAGCCTCAGCAATTTAGTAAGATCCTATCTCAAAACAAAATTTTTTTTAAAGGACTAGAGATAGCTCAGTGGTGGATTGCTTCCCTACATTTGAGAGGCACTTAGAGGCCCTGAGTTCAGTCCCAGTACTGGGATTGGGGGAAAATTTGACCTTTTTTCTTTGTTTTTTTGAGATGGATATCTCCTGGTATTGCCCAGGTTGGCCTCAAACTCCTGGACTGAAGCCATTCTCCAGCCTCCCAAATACCTGGGACTATAGGCATGAACATCTGACTACTAATAATTCTTTAAATTGAATCTTAGTTATTAAGGGCTACTCTTGGAGAGTCTTTTTAAACATGCTTTCTGAATCTGTGTTCTGAACCTTCTAGAGGTTGGAGATGTCCTGTATTTGGATGTGAGGACAATTTATTGTTAATTTTTGTGGGGTGGTAGTGGTAAGGATCTACAGTTTATTTTTCTTGTAGTGAGAATGGAACCACTACCGTGCTAGGCATGCACTGAGCTCTATATCCCTAGCATTTATTTTATTTGAGATAGGATATTGCTAAGTTGCCTAGGACAGCCTCAAACTTGTGATCCTCCTGCCTCCGTCTCTCAAGTAGGTGGGATTATAGGCCTGTGCCTGTATTCTCAACTGGGATCTACAGCTTTGAGTAACAACTGAGTGTATCTTCATAGTCAGAGTCAGTGATTAGCTCATTCATGATTTGGCCATTTGGCCCAGAGGACTCTAAAATTGCTTTAAGTACGGTTTTTACCACTGTACCTTACCACTTTATCTTAATTCAAACCACCTTTTTTTTTTTTTAATTTGGTAGGTACTGGGGATTTAACCCAGGATCACATAACCACTGAGCTTACATCCCCAATCCTTATTATTTTTTTTTATTTTGAGGCCTAGTCTTGTTACGTTACACAGGTTAGCCTCAAGCTTATGATCCTCCCGCCTTAGCCTCCTGGGGCATGTACTGCCTCACCTGGCTCAAACCACTTTCTGCTCAGTTGTGAAATTTTCATTGCCTGAGTCACTCCTGTCAACCCTTTCCAGTTCAGTAAGCCTACAACATGCACCCAAATAATTACTGTAAGTTTAACCTCCAGAAATAGTGAATTCAGATCAGTGATCTGATTGAAATTACTGCCTGTAATATTTGATCCTAGGTGCAGCAAATAAAGAAGATATGCATATCCAGCAGCCTTCTTTGTTTTGGCAAGAATAAGGCCTTCAAGGATTGTCCTAACCATTTAGGAAGAAAGTCTGAAAGACCTTTGAAAGGGAGAAATTGTATATTTAAGGATGAACCTATGTTTTATTAAATTACCATTATATAATGATTCTAATTCATTTATTTTGTGAGTAAAAGCTGGTTCATTGTCCTTATTTTTCAAATCTTCAGTATACCTTATTGCATATCTATGATTGGCATCTTCCTTCTTAAATTTGTCTATATTAGGTAAAAGCAAAGCACTGGAGATAAAAACCTATAAGACTTTCTCTGCCCTCAAGGAACTTGTAATCTAGTAACAACAGACAGACATGATGATAAAAATACAGATACCGTAGTGAAAGTGTGTTCAGGGTACAGTGAAGACACTAAAGGGAAGGGAGCAACAGTTCTACATGTAGTGGATGGAAAAAGCTCACAGAATTGGCTCTTAAACTTAACTATGTTAAATAAATAGCCGTTGACCAAGGAGGGAAGGGCATTTTGGTACTGCAGTTGGAAGCAGCATGAGGAGATGAAGAATGGTGTCTTGATGTGTCTGAGAAAATGGATAACTTAGTTCCTGAGCTAGATGAAAAATTGTTTGAATAGTTCATGGAGGATCTCTTTATGCTTTGAAGATTTCATTTTATTCTGTTAACAAATGGGCAACAATATAGCAGTTTTAAGTAGGAGAAAAGTATGAAGAAATGTGTTTCTGGTTAGAGACACCTCTGTAGTGTGTGGGTTTAGAATTTGAGTAAAAAGCTAGTAATGAAGCATATCTTTGATAATCAGAGTTGGCTGGATGTTAAAATCACATGAAGTCCATCTCTCCACCACCACCACCACAGAATTAGAATTTCTGGGGAGCTACTTAGGCTACAAAAGAGAATGTGATTACTGAAGGACAGCATAGAAGTGATAGAAGACTGCAAAGGAGAGCTTCCTGTTTTTCTCTACCAGCTATTATAATTAGTATCACTAGCAGGTATTATTTGTTGTCACATTTGTCATAGCCTGGTTTGTTGTTATATTCTATAAATTGAATTTGATTTTTTTCTAAAATTTGGATGGGGGGGTGGAAACTAATGCTTTCTTCTAATGTGCTGTTCTGTTGGGTTGCAACAAAATGCAGATTTTGGATGTTTTAATACACTTTGATTGTATTGAAAATGTCTTCTCTGCTAATCCATTTATTGAAAAAGGTCTGTAATTCTGAGTAGAGAAGCAAATACTGCTTGCTGATTTTTAGCTAAACAACCTTTTCCTGTCGCTAATGGATTGATTATAGATTAGCTGTTTTAAGTTTGTATTACTTGCAATGAAAGTTAGCTTCTCCCCTTCCTGTTCCTTAGAAGGGCTGAGACCAGATAGTGGTCTTATATTCTGTACAAATTGGCATCTAGTTCCCAAACTAGAATGCTAAAAAGATAGGACAAGTGTTTCCTCCCTGCCTCTTTCCCCTGTGTATTTCATCATTTAAATTCTTCTGATTTAACTTTTCAGCTGTTTTTTTCCAAGGTTCTGCCTCATCTTCCATTAATACCTGTCTTCCCTAGTTAAGATTCTTGTTGTTTGTACATACATTGAACTATTAACAATAGCTTTTGTACTGGTCTCAGGATCTGCAGGCTAAGTCTCATGTTAATCCTCCATATTGCTGCCACAGTCATATCTTCTGCCTACCAATCCAGTCTTGTTGTAACTGCTTCTAAAAACTCTGGCCCTGAGTTCAGCCCCCAGCTTTTATTTATATATGTATGTCTTTCTGTTTCTATATCTAAATATATCCCATGCTTTTATTTACACACACTTCACACTTTTTAAAAACTCTAAGCGTTCCCATAGCAGTGGTTCTTAAATGTTTTTCAGGGTTTTTTTTTTTGTGGGGGGGAGGGGTTGCTGAGGATTGAACTCAAATGCTTTACCACTGAGCTACATCCCAGTCCTTTTTAAAGAATTTTAAATTTTGAGACATGATCTCACTAAGTTACCCAGGCTGGCCTCAAACTTGATCCTTGTGCCTCAGCCTCCCAAATTGCTGGAATTACAGGTGTGTACCACTATGCCTGGCAGTAGTTCTTTATCTTTTCAGGGATCTGATTCTTTTATAATCTGAGGAAAATGATGAACATTTACCCCTGAAAAAAATGTGCATATTTGCATAAATGGATGGGGAGGAACTTGAAGTTTTTGGATGGATCTGGGGATGCTGTTGACCATTTTAGAATTTTTTTCCCTTATGCTGTCTAATTTGCTTAGAATCTACTTCACCCTCTTATTCACTCTTGTATTCTTTGACTGTACTCAGATCTCCTTCCCAAAAAGCACTGCTACACCTACCAAGAAACTAGAATAGATAACACCTCCTCTCTGCTCTTAAAACATCTGTTTATTTTCTTCAGTACCTAAAGGTTCTCTCTACTAACAATAACTTAAAGTTTGAAAATAAATTATTTTATTTCTCAGCATAAGCTTTGGCTAAAAGTAGGCATTCCATCAATGATTATTAAATGAATGAGTAAAGTAGGATTTTTCAAGCCTTAAGAACTTTTTCCTCTGAGTAAAGTGTTTGTTAACTTCCTCTGGAAATAAAGATAAATTAGAATTTTAACTAAGTGGACACTGCTATGAACTTTGGAAGAATTGGTCCTAAGGTCTTATCTAGATTAAAATTTATTTTACTTGTGAGCATCTTCAGAAATAGTAAGACTTCATATTTAGGTCTGGGTGTCCATTTCCTTAAAGTCTCCTTGTTTAGATAAAGTTCCTACATTTGAAGAGACCAGTTGTGTAAATACTTAAACTTCATCAGTATGTTTAAAAACTATCTGATACCTAATGCTCCCAAAATACCATGTGGAAATAGAACACTGAAGGAACCAAAGAGAGCAGTAACCTGGAGTTTTTATGAATCTATGTAAGATTATGTTACTAGTACTAAGAATGTTTTAACTTTTATTTGGTTCAGCAAATAATATTGGCAATTTATTTTATTATGTGCATATTTGGCTATATTATCTGAATTCTTAAATAATCTTCTTGGAGAGTACACATATTGGAAACAGTTCATTTTGAAGGGCATATTTAAAAGTCATTTGAAACACAGTATAGTCCTTTAATAAGTAGTGAAAAGAAATTGCTGGTATTGCTTGTAAAAGCAGGGAGTGTTAATATTCTTGTACAGTAGTACTGAGAAAAAATAGTGGTTGCATAGTGTTTGATTTGTATAATTAATGTCAAAATAGAATGGACAAATATTTGGTACATAGGCTTTTGACTGAGCTATTTTTAAAAATTAGAACATTGTGGTGTGATAAATGCAGAGAATCTTGCACAAACTGGTAGGACCAATCCAGAAAATACAGACATGGTGACTGTAACCTAGGAGATGGTTACAATTAGACATAACCACTTCCCAAAGGGTTTCCAACTGCTTGTTATTTAAACATTAAACAGTACTTGATTTGTAAATGCTAATTCGCTGCTTCCACAAACACTTCATGTATATGCTAACAAATTTTATTCAGTGTTTAAAATTTGTTTCTTTAAAGTATTGATACTTTTTCTGAAGTATCTGTTAGAATTTTGAACCAAATGAGCTTACTGACTAGGTACAGCATGTATAATAAAGTCTAGTGTCAGGCTTGAACTAAAGGAGGATTCCTTATTCATGTTCAGAATTTTCTGTAAAGAGCATAAGCAAATTAATAAAACTTCAGTCAAACAGTCTCAAAGGAGAGGCTTAAGTAAATACTCTGAGGCTTTATAGAAATTATGCTGTAACAAGGCTGGGGATATAGTTCAGTTAGTAGAGTGCTTGCCTCACACAAGGCCCTGGGTTCAATCCCTAGCACTACCAGAAAACAACCCCCCCCCCCAAATGAAAGTAATGCTGTAACAATGATTATTATAGGCATTTTTAGTATTGTTAGTTTTTTATATTCATGAGCCCTAAATATTTTTATTACCCTTTGCTTAATGTTTTGAGATTTCATACCATGCTAGTTTATATATAAGATCTAGGTTAAGTAAAACAGCCCCTTGGAGCTTGTGTGTATACATAAGGCCCTTGATTTAATCCCCAGTTCACCAAAAACAAACAAACCCTTTTATTTCGCTGCTTTTCCCTCATCTGCCAAAAGCAAAAATTTGGACGTTTACTCATGAATGGATTTGTTTTGATTTATTATTTATTTTTGCAGAGGATCGAGTGGGTAGGAGAGAAAAATAGCTAATTTAGAGCACGGAACATTTTGGTATGATGTTGGGGTCAAGGGGAGAGGGGAGGTTTGCTATAGTAGAATGGCATTATGCACCTGCTATAAGAAGGGTTAGGGAGGAGGCTGCTAAGGATCAAGTGAAAATGAAAAGAAATTCTCTACTCTGTATGCTTCATTCTGTAGTTGTCTTACACACAATACTGCTCCATCATCCCTATGAAACATTGAAATGTTCTGGAATTCTAGCATTTTGTTTCTTCTGGTTGGCTACCCAAACCTGGAAACAGCACAAAAATTCTTACAGTGGCTATGGTTTAGTTTCACAGAATTGCTATTATTTTGTGTATAGCTTCCTATGACCAGGATTCAGAAGTAAAGCTATTGTTATAAGTTTGCTATACCTACAATTGGGTTAAATAAAGTTTTTTATTTGTTTCTTTTTGGTATGAGTTGAACCCGAGGTGCTTTACTACTAAGCTGCATCTCCCGTCTTTTGTTTGTTTGTTTGTTTGAGACAGGGTCTCCTGAAATTGCTGAGGCTGACCTCGAACTTGTGTTCTGCCTCAGCCTCCTAATAAATGGAGTTTTGTGATTAAGAATCGACCATTTAGAATAATGTTTCTAAGAATTCTTTTGCAGTCCCATCTTCCTTACATTCCGTCCTCTCTTTAGGTCCTTTCAGTATGTTTACATTTTAGTCTGTATTTTCCATGTTTTTCTCTATTCTCATAAAATAGAACTGTGTGTTGTTTTATAGAAATAGCCTTTATTTATTGTGCACTTAATTTTAGCACTTAAAAATTTTTAGCACTTAAAGGTCAGCCTTTTCAGTCATCCTTCCTTTCTTTTTCCCCAGTACCAGGGATTGAACCCAGGGGTGCCTAACCACTGAGTCACATACACAGCCCTTTTTCTTTTTTGAAATAGGGTCAGTAAGTTGCCTAGAGCCTCGCTAAATTGCTGAGGCTGGCTTGGAACTTGGGGATCCTCCTGCCTCAGTCTCTTGAGCTGCTGGGATTACAGGCATGCACCACCATACCCAGCTTCAGTTATCCTTTCTACTAGAAATGCCTTAGCAGTTTTTCTCTTGGGAAAAAAATGATTAGTTATTTTAGCAAAGTTATTAGTGCCGTGTCAAGCACTACATAGGGTTGTAGGGATATTACAGCTCTACTTAAAGGAAGCTTACCAGCCTAGTCCTTGAATGAAGAAAGTCATAAAGTTGTTAAAACTAACATTTGTAGTTCTGCTTTGTCATTTGAGAAGACTCAGGGATAGTGACTTGTCCAAGGACACATGCTGGTACAGACAGCATTCTGAAATTGGATCATACTCTTTTATAATAAACCACACAATTTTAATTGTTGTATAGGAATTCGCCTAAAGTGATTCAAAGTTGAACAGTAGTGAATTCCTGTATAACACAAAATTATATACATTAAGATTTTTTAAATTCAGAAGTATTAATTTACCTTGCAGTTTATAGCGTTATGACCTAAAGAGATAAGACTTTGGTTAGGAAATTATATAAATGATGAAAGCAAGTTTCAGCCGGGCGCAGTGGCGCAAGCCTGTAATCCCAGCACTTTGGGAGGCTGAGACAGGAGAATTGCGAGTTCAAAGCCAGCCTCAGCAATGGCGAGGCGCTAAGCAACTCAGTGAGACCCTGTCTTTACATAAAACACAAAATAGGGCTGGGGATGTAGCTCAGTGGTTGAGTGCCCTGAGTTCAATCTCCAGTACCCCACCCCCCCAAAAAAAACAAGTTTCTTCTGATTGCCTTAACTGTATCAGTAGTTACCTTTAACTAAACTTAATTGACCTAAATTATTTGATTTAATGTTTGCCAACACTTAAAAGTTTAACTTTTTAATAGTGTTAGGTGATACGTTCACTGTATGATAACTTGGATATTTTGTTTTGTCAGAGAGATTGTTACTTTCTTATCAATAGATACAGCAAACTAACTTGATTTCCGTAAATGGAAGTTTCTTAAGAAAACAATTACTGTTTTGATTTTAATTTTAAATAATTCTCAAGTCTTTAGTTTATATTTGAAAAGAAAAACCAATGAAATCTTTCAGATTCTAACAGATAATGTTCCATTTTTCTTTTAATAGCAATGGGTTGCACCATACTATTCACTCCATTCCTTTCAATGTTTGGGATGATGAGCACTTTAGTCTCAAAATGCATAATAATTACACAGAAGTTTGTTTGATTAGTACTTTTAAAAAAAACTTACGTTGGTAATATTTGTTTTCCTTGCATTGGGGACTTTAAAATGTAAATAAAATTTAATATTAATATTTTTCATCCAATTACAGGAGTCAGAAATACCATCAGAGGAGGGGTACTGTGACTTTAATAGTAGGCCAAATGAGAACTCTTATTGCTATCAACTTCTTCGACAACTAGATGAACAGAGAAAGAAAGACATTCTTTGTGATGTCAGCATTGTGGTGAGTGGAAAAATCTTCAAAGCTCACAAGAACATCCTGGTTGCAGGCAGCCGCTTCTTTAAGACTTTATATTGTGTTTCAAACAAAGAAAGCCCTAACCAAAACAATACTACTCATTTAGATATTGCTGCAGTTCAAGGTTTTTCAGTCATCTTGGACTTCTTGTATTCTGGTAACCTGGTGCTCACAAGCCAAAATGCCATTGAAGTGATGACAGTGGCCAGCTACCTTCAAATGAGTGAAGTTGTTCAAACTTGCCGAAATTTCATTAAAGATGCCTTAAATATAAGCATTAAATCAGAAGCTCCAGAGTCTGTAGTTGTGGACTATAATAACAGAAAACCAGTTAATAGAGATGGTCTGTCTTCACGGGATCAAAAAATTGCCAGTTTTTGGGCAACACGGAATCTTACCAATTTGGCAAGTAATATAAAAATTGAAAATGATGGTTGTAATGTCGACGAGGGCCAAATAGAAAACTACCAAATGAATGACAGTAATTGGGTCCAGGATGGTTCTCCTGAATTGGCTGAAAATGAATCTCAAGGTCAAACAAAAGTATTTATTTGGAATAATATGGGCTCCCAGGGAATTCAAGACACTGGCAAGACAAGGAGGAAAAACCAAACTACAAAGAGATTTATTTATAATATACCACCTAATAATGAAACAAATTTAGAAGATTGCTCAGCGATGCAGCCACCTGTTGCCTATCCAGAAGAAAATAAGACCCTAATCATTAAGGAAGAACAAGGTAAATATTGTATATACAAAGATAAATCAGTTTTCATTCTAATTCTAATGGGCTATAATCTTGAAGTATATTTTTAATTGAGCTAGAATGAGAGAGGGATCAACAAACAATTTTTGGTTTATTTTATCTTTTCTCTAAGCATACATATGTGAGTTTCTCAAAAGCTCGTATTAATATAACCAGGCATTACATATACAGATGCTCCTTGACTTAAGATGAAGTTATAGCTTCATAAATTAAGAAAAAACTATCAGGTTAAATAAAACATTCTGTATGCTTAGCCTCCTGAACATCATAGCTTAGCGTAATCTATCTTAAATGTGCTCAGAACACTTAGGCTACAGTTGAGCAAAATCGTCTAACACAAAGCCTATTTTGTAATAAGCATTTAATTTATTAAGTAGTAAAAGTGAAAAAGAATGGTTGGATGGGTACACTTTTACACAATCATAAGTTGGAAAATTTTAAACTGAACTATCCTAAGTCAGGGACTGTCTGTATTATTAAGGAATGTGAACGCTGTGTGCAGTTCTTTTACTTTTCTCATCTTTAACCTCTGTGCTCATTATTTTATTAGTACTAGGAAAGATAGTTTTTTTAGTTATTTACAATCATTGTACAATCTTTTTTTTTTTTGGCACTACCAGGGCCTTGGACATACTAGGCAAGTGTTCTACTACAGTTACATCTTCCAGTTCTTTTTATTTTCAGACAGATCTAGCTAAGTAGTTGCCCAGGCAGGTTTCCAACTTGTGATCATTTTGCCTCAGCCTCACTGAGTGGCTGGGAGTACAGGCATGTGCCACCATGCCTGGCTCATTCTGGAACACTTGTAAGAGTTAACATGTTTTCTGTATGTAAATTTTTGTGTGTGTGTGCGCACATGCTAGGGATTAAACCCAGAGGCACTTTACAACTGAGCCACATCCCTAACCCTTTTTATTTTTTGAGACAGGGTCTCAATAAGATGCTGGGTTTACAGATGTGCACCATTACTTTAAAATATTTGTTTATACGATTTTAATAATTACAAAATTATTCTAATTTTTGTGTGGTACCAAGGATTGAACCCAGGGGCACTTAACCACTGTACCACAACCCCAGCTCTTTTTTATATTTTATTTAGAGACACAGGGTCTTGCTGAGTTGCTTAGGGCCTCGCTAAATTGCTGAGGCTGTCTTTGAACTCAAAATCCTACTGCCCCAGTCTCCTGAGCCGCTGGGATTGTAGGCATACAGCACTGTGCCCCACTAAATTATTCTAATTTGTTTAGAGCTACTGTTTTATTTTCATTGTAGATATGATAGAAGCTGAAACATTTTAAGTTTATCCACGTGCACCATCTAATTTTCTTTCTCCTTTGTATTAGAAGAGAGGCCACTGAGAACCTTTTCTTTAGTATATTCCTAGAAGAATATATGCAACAATCTTAGCATATCACCTTGATGATGGGGATTTCTTAGATAATGAGGTAGAGGACCACTACTAGAGTATGAATAGAAAGAGTAGAAATTTTTTATCTTTAGTTTAATCTGGCTATGCCTAATTTTATTTGAAGAAGGAGCTCAGTGAGTTTGAGGTTTCCTACACATACCTCTCAGGTTTGTGCACTATTGTCAAATGCTTGTGTCTCAGCACAGTGACTGTTTATTGTCTGATTTACATGAAGATGATCATCTGAAGATGGAATACTTTCTTTTTTGGTACTAGGGTTTGAACCAAAAAATGCACTGAGCCACATACCCAGCCTGTTTTATTTTTTAGTTTAGTTTCACTAGGTTGCTAGGACTTTGCTAAGTTTTGAGGCTGGCCTTGAACTTGCAATCTTACTTCAGCCTCCCAAGTCATTGGGAATACAGGCATGTGCCACTGCACATGGCTGAGGATGGAATACTTTTAAATAATAATAATAAGTTATTATTTTAACTCCCACAGGGCAAAATGCCATAGCAAACCTGTGAATGGGTTTTTCTGAATTTTTGGACATGGATTATTTTTACTGGTAGAAATTTTACTTAGTATGTATGTATAATGAATAATATTTGTAACTATTTTCCCTTGTACTTAATATATAGTTTTTAGTAATAAGATCCCTGAGGCATTTTTGTTAAATAAAATATTAAGAGTAGATAGACTCTTAACTGGTACTTTGTTTGGCCTTAATTATGAATATAAAAGTCCTTGATGGAGTTCTCAAGTAAGGGCCACATTGACTGCATGACTGTGTGGATTACTCCAGTATGGTGGGACCTTGTAATATTTTAAAATACATACATGTATACATAATACCTGAGCCCTTGCAAATATATGCAATTCATTTCCTTTAAAGAATAAGCTGTTCTTTTGGACTGATTTAAAGAAAAACACAAATACTGAATCACAATGCATACTTTGAAAAATAGCAAAAGTACTAGCAATTATGTTACCTAGCTGCTTCTCACCATCCTTGTATAGGATTAGGATTAGGTCTATCCTAAATTTGGGATCATGTCTTTTTGTGGGGAGGAGAGCGGTACTAGGAATTGAAGCCAGGGAGGATTAACTACTGAGCCACATCCCCAGCCTTTTTCTATATTTTATTTAGAGAGAAGGTCTTGCTAATTTGCTTAGGGCCTCATGAAATTGCTAAGACTGGCTTTGAACTTGAGATCCTCCTGCGTCAGCCTCCCGAGTTGCAGAGATTACATGTGCTACTGTGCCCAGCAGGTCTGTCTTAAATTAGTTGATGTTAGTCTACCATGTCTTCAGTTTAATTCTTACATTCTTATAAAAGATAATTTTATTTTTATGTCATTGATGGCACTTTGTATCTGTACTTAATACTTACAAATTTGCTACATTCCAACCATTTAAACTTTCTATTGTCCCTAAATTGAGCATTATTCCTTTTAAGAGTCAAGATTGAGATCTGCTGAGATAGTGAAAAGGAGCCCAAATTGAGTCATACATAATGGACTTAAAAGTCAGCTTTGCCACTTAACACACTGTTACCATGATCAAAAGTTAAATTCTTATTCTCAGGGTTGTCCTCTTGTCTTCATCCTTTAAAAATGGTGCTTTACAGGATTATTATGATAATTAAATGGCAGAATAAAAGCACATGAACTATTGTGGTCATCTCAATCCTTAAAATTGGGAAAGAGGTTGTATGTTATCCTATTTTGTATGCTTTCTATCAGATGCTAGGTAGGTGGTTTTATAGCCTCAGTCTGACTTTTTG
The DNA here is from genome assembly GCA_004024805.1 of Geosciurus inauris. Taxonomy (NCBI): domain Eukaryota; kingdom Metazoa; phylum Chordata; class Mammalia; order Rodentia; family Sciuridae; genus Geosciurus; species Geosciurus inauris. Next base: position 45,135 of record PVHX01002713.1, read on the forward strand.
TTTGAATACTTATGATCACCTTCTTAAGCAGCCTGTTTGTGAGTATAGGATGACTATGATTAGGAAGTCATTTAAAATCTAGCCAGAGTTTGCTTCTTCTTAACTTCTTAATTCTGCCATTTTTTCAGTGGTATAATTTGAACCCAACTCCTAATCCCTCTAATCTACCCAATAGCCCTTCAAATGTTAGACATTTTTAAAAAATTCCCCAGAAGTCCTGTTTTCCTAGGCCAAGTGCTGTTCCTTCCACCTTGTGGAATACAGGAAATTGACTTAGATTTCCAGGCAAGTTCTGACCAATATAGAACATAGTGGCCCTATATTTACCACGGTTAAGGCCTTTCCCAAAGTCAGTTCTGTTAGTAAAAGTAGAGGCAGGTTTCATATTTAGAATCATCTCACATTAAAACCTTGTTATTAACCAGTGAAGTGGTAGACCCCTGCCTTTTAAAAAATTGGTCCCTTCTAACTTTAAAACTTTTTTTGTACTGGGGATTGAACTCAGGGGTGCTCCACCACTAATCCACATACCCAGCCCTATTTTGTTTCATTTAGAGACATGATCTCACTAAGTTGCTTAGTACCTCGCAATTCTCCTGTCTCAGCCTCCCAAAGTGCTGGGATTACAGGCGTGTGCCACCATGCCCAGCTTAACGTTAAAACATTTTTATGAACCCCCTACACCATTAGCTATGATTTAAATAAATACTTTTAAATGAATTTAAAGTTCTGTTGAAAACATCAGTCTACAAAGCATGACACAAATGGGTTTGTGGTACCTTGGGAGGAACTGTGACTTCCTGAGGGCCTTTAGTCTTTTCATTTGTAAATCATAGCTCTAATAACTGTGTTGTCTTCTTGCTATATAATGTTGAAGCTGCTGTTTGAGTACCGTATCAAGATTGAGATAAAGTATACCAATAGCTACTAGGGATCTTATTCAGATGGGTTTTTTTTTTTTTAATAGTTGTAGATGGACACAATACCTTTATTTAATTGTATGTGGTGCTGAGGATTGAACCCAGTGCCTCACACATGCTAGGCAAGTGCTCTACTTTTGAGCTACAACCCCAGTCCTCAGGTGGGTACTTTTCTAATCTTGAAGAAGAAACTAGTGTATGTTTTTTAATTCACTACTGAGATTCACTTCATCATTTCTGATTATGAGAATACTTGAACTCAGGAGAATTTGAAACTTCTGTTTTATGAGCTTGCGGAGTAATTATCAGCAAAAACTATAATCTGGGTAATCAAATAGAGAGGGAGAAATGTCATTAGTGAATTCTAATAATGTAAAAATTTCAATTTTTTTAATTTCCAACCAGAAAACATTAAATTTTAGCCAAGTGACGTAGATAAAAACTATGATTAGAAATTAAGTTGTGGAAATATGAATAACTAATGCCTGAACTGTTTTACCTAGTACATTCATGCAAGTAGTTCGTCAGATTGTCAGATGTTAATCCCATTTTTTATCTTCTTTATTTTTTATTTTTTTTAGTTGTAGGTGGACACAATATCTTTATTTATTTATTTTGATGTGGTGCTGAGGATCAAACTCAGTGCCTCACGCATGCGAGGCAAGAGCTCTACCACTGAGCTACAATCCCAGCCCCCCATATTTTTATCTTGATGGCTAATAAGTAATTTAGTTTTCTAGGTCTAGATTTTTCTATTTTATACCCGTAATACTAGAAGTTTTCACCTATTGTAAATAATTACACTCTGTTAGGTGCAGAACACACCTCATTTTGAATAAAGATTTTTGAAATGACAGAACCAAATTAGCAGAATACAAATAAATATTAGCAAAAATGTTAAAAGAATGCTAGTCCTGGTAAAAGTATGATTGCCCTAGTTAAGTCACTAAGCATCCTTTCTCAAAAGGAAGAAGCATAACAGTTTTTCAGTACCAAGCAAACTTTCTTGGTACTGACTTCTGAAAAGAATTTCTCCAGTGGGGTTGGAAAGTTGACACCAAGTAGGACAGTTTCCTCAAATGTTTTCTAGTAAGTGCACCAGTAGATTTATTTATGCAGTAATTGATTTTTATTTTGACAGAAGCTTGATATGGTTCCATGTAGACAGTTGACTTTTTTCCCCCTTAGTGCCACAATTTTACTTGATCAAAAGGTATAGAGTTGGGCTGGGGTTGTGGCACAGTGGTAGCGTGCTCGCCTAGCACACGTTGAGGCACTGGGTTCGATCCTCAGCACCACATAAAAATAAAATAAAGACATTCTGTCCACCTACAACTAAAAAAAATAAATGTTAAAAAAAAAAGGTATAGAGTTACAGGTCTGCAAGTTCCTTTCTCTCACCTAGACTTCTGATGGGAAAATAGTTTGAAGTATTTGTAGCTAAGTTGTTGGTGCAGGCCCCAAATTTGTGGTCCTCCTGTCTCAGTCCCTGAGTCTCTGGGATTACAGGTGTTTTCCACCACTGCCAGCATAGGCCATCTGATTTGACACCTCCCACTGTCCTGACTGCCGTATAAATTTAGTGTACGAACTGTTAAAATATGTTTTAAAATATATATGGAACTTGGCTTTGGTCAAGGAAGCAGGTTTAGGCTCAGTTCTACCCAACTGTCTTGGGTGTATCCCAAACAACCTATGTATTGGGAAAGAGGTAAAAAACTAATACCTCATGATTCTGAAATCATGAAGGCTCTAAGCTTTTTCTTATTCATTTTGGCAACAAAAAGTAGTTACTTAGGTATTTTTAAACGTATTTCCTTAAATGTGGATATTCTTGTTTTATTGCAGAAATATTAATGTTTTGACTATAGGATGCCACCCCTTACCCCACTGGGGTCTTGTAATTATCACTTTTATAGAATATGAAAATCTTTGCATTCTCTATTTTTACTTGGAGGGTTTCATATATAGTAGATTTATGGACCTGAATTTATTTTCTTTCTCTTAGGATAATTCAAATGTTAAGCTAAACCTTACAGGCATCCTTTTGGTGTGGAATAGGTTCTTAAAGATGAGCTACAAGTCAAATGTTAAATTACTTTACGTTGGAAACTTACTGGAAGTTTGAAGACTTATTGCTCCTTTTTAAGAAGAAATGTCTAATAGTTACTGGGCTATAATATTCTAAATAAGAATCTTCAATTTAATTTTAAAAGGATGATGGTAGTAGTAGAAGAAATAGTTTGCCATCTTTTTTGTCGTCCTCTATTTTTGTTCTGTTTCCTATTGCTTTCCTTTCCTGTCTGCCACTTTTGGCCAAGAGAGGACTATATTGGTGATTATTGCTCATAAACTAGAAACCCCAAGGGACAGAGGATGTATGGTCAGACTGAATCTTGGAGCTGAAGACGACTTATGTGGATCAGTTGTAAGAGTGTTTTTGTGACTTTGTCTAACCCCTATAAATATCAGTCCTGGAGAGTTTTTATAATTTTTGGCTTCTAATAGCTTTAATATAATAAAGTAACTAGATAAAATTTTTATTCTCACCTTTACTCTTCAAAAAATGTATGTAATAACCAAATATTAGTTTCCTGGGAAATTCCAAAATATTTTTCTACGTCATTAGAAGAAATTTTGAAAACAAAACTTTTTTTCTTTTTAAATTCCAAGAAACTAGGGCCAGATAATGTCAAGATTGAGTAGTTTCTGATCTGGAACTAATTCACAGTAGTGTGGTGGTGGGGTAGAGATCTGTCTAGTGCAGCTGAGCATGATGTGCTGCATGTCTGTGATTCTAGCAACATGGGGGGCTGAGGCAGGAGGATTGCAATTTGAGGCAAGCCTGAGCACCTTGACCCTGTCTCAAAATAAAAATAAAACAAAAAGGCTGGGGATGCTCAAAATGTAGCTCAGTGGTGCAGTGCCTGCATAGCATGTGTGAGGCTCTGGGTTTGATCCACAGCATCACAAAGCAAATAAAATCTCAATAAATAAAAAAATGAAAGGACTGGGTAATGTGGCTTAGGGATAGAGTGCCCCAGGGTTCATTAAATTCTCAGGATGGGACTGGGGTTATGGCGCAGTGGTAGCGTGCTCACCTAGCACGTGTGAGGCACTGGGTTTGATCCTCAGCACCACATAAAAATAAAGGTATTCTGTCCACTAAAAAATAAATATTAAAAAAGAAAATTCTCAGGATGGCATGGATGGGGACGTGGAAGAGAGGAAGAAATCTGATACTGTGAAATGTGAACATAAGATTTAGAATTATGGCAAAGAGTACAATAGGAGGTCCCTAGCTGCTAAAGAGTTGGAGAAAGCTTCATAGAGAAAACTTTAAGAGTTGGATCTTGTATTGTGTAGGAGTTTGCCAGGAGAAAAAGGGCATTCATTGCCAGGTGGCAAAAGCTTAGAATAAGTGGGCAAAAGAATAGAAAGGGAAAGCCGGGTGCAGTAGAGCACACCTGTGATTCCAGCACCTCGGGAGGCTGAGGAGAATCCCGAGTTCAAAGCCATCCTCTGCAATGGCAAGGCACTAAGTAACTCAGTGAGACCCTGTCTCTACATAAAACACAAAACAGGGCTGGGGATGTGGCTCAGTAGTCGAGTGCCCCTGAGTTCAATCTGTGGTACCAAAAAAAAAGGGGGGAGAGGACTGTAGTAGCAACCTGAGATAGGTTAGGGCTACATTGGAATTATCTTTGTATGCTATGGTAATTGTGAATTTTGTTTTTCAGATTGAGATAGGAAATTTGTTCGTGATGCTAGGATTAAACCCAGGGCCTCTTACAGTGTAGGAAAGCATTCCATCATTGACATATATCCTCATTCTGATGAAAGGTTTTTTAACTGGAGATTTGATCTGTTTATATTTGCATTTAACACTGAAAAATTTGAAGAGAATTGTTCATGAATTTGGATACGATGAGGAAACCTTTTAGGGACAATTTGTGGCAGAAACAAATCTTTTGAATAGTGTAAAGAAGAAATTTGGTGGAACCATTGTAAGATAGGGCAGTGACTTGAGTTTGAGAGTGAAGAAAAAACTAATAGCAAATTTCTAGGGTGCTACAGGAGCTGTCAAGGGTGATATATATAAAATTATCCATTTGCAACTCAATTTGTTGAAAGGGGAAACAATGAATTAAGAGAAAAACCTATATCTGTTAATGAATAAAAAATTTTTGAATCTTGTCTACAGAGAAGAGAACTTGATTTCTGGTATCTATATTAAAAAGTTTACTAGATCACTATGAGATTCTTAAGAGAGTTTTTATACAGTGGAGTTCAGCTTTATCTAAAACTTCCATTTCTGATTTCTTCTTGTATCTCATTCTTTTCAATAGTATTTGTGTTCTAAGAAAATCTGGATTAGTTTGTACCTGTGTCATGCTTGAAATATTGAACACTTTGAGAACAAGAAGCAAATGGTCAGGCAGCCCTTCTTTCCATCCCAGTCTTACTTAATTTAGCTCTACAGGCAGGTGTTGCACCGTTTGCTTCCCAGATTCAAAAGCATTGCTAGCACACTGGTCCAAGGGATGCCTACTGTGACCACAGCCACCAAGATTAACCTCACTTAATAATGGTACTTTGCTTTATATCACACTTCATACAGTTGTTTACTTAGTATTTTCATTTGATATCACTTCTTGCAGCTTTGTGATGTAGGTAAATATTGCTGCTATTTTCTGTGTGAAGGAAAGTTACATAAACATGTTTTGGTAGGCTGAAATTTATACTAGTTTTTTATTTCCCTCTTGTTCTATTTTCATTGCTTGTTAGTCACGTTTTAAAACCCATAAATATGATCCCATGTTTTAAAAATTATAATATATGTGTAATTGGAAATATAAAATATTTGAATTCTGATGAGGAGGTTGAACAAAAAGGTATAATTGTAAAGAACAGTGATAACCAGTAGCTTGACACCCTTAAGATTTTGGAATGGTTTTATTAGTTAACTACAGGGAAGGCACTAAAAGTGAATGCAGTTAGCATAGACTGGAGGTTTATTTTGCTTATTTAAATGTCAAGTATCAGTAACAAAGCTGGTTTGAATACACTTCTGCAGTCTCGCTCCCAGGATTGCAAATTGCAGTTTTGTTTTTTTTTTAAATATTATTCCCTGCTGTGTTCTGGGCCCCAAGACTTGGTGCTTTGAATAAACCAGGAGGCAGTATAATACAATTAATTAATGGTAGAGCTCTGCTATCAGCTTGTTACTTAACCTCATTTGGCCTTAGTGTCCTCAGTAGTAAAGTAAAAGATAAAATTTTTATTTTCTGATAACAGCGGTTAAACCCAAGGGCACTTAACTACCTAGTCACATCTCCAGCCCTTTTTGTGTTTTATTTTTATATGTTTATTTTTGAGACGGGATCTCACTAAATTGCTTAGGGCCCAGCTAAGTTGGTGAGGCTGGCTTCGAAATTGCAGTCCTCCTGACTCAGCCTCTGGAATCACTGGGATCACAGGTATGTGCCGGTGTCTGGCAGAAGATAAGCATCCTTAATGTTACATAGATATGGAGTGGAATTTAAATGAGATACTATATGCGTATAAAGACTACATTTCTTACATACTGTTGCGTGTAAAAAATATGTTTTTGTTTAGTTTTGATGGGGCTGCTGTTACCTGTCCACTGGGGAAAGACTTTCTTCTACTTTGCTAAAAATAGAAGAAATTATACTCAGCTTATTTAACTCTGATCATTTGGATATTACATTCCATACATATACCTGCTCCCAATCTGAAAAAATAGCTGGCAGCTTATGAAATTAATAGGTCTTCAGAAAGATCTTTTACTGTTTCCAAAGAAATATTAGCCTTTTTTTTTTTTTTTTAAACTAAGTAAGTTTAAAGTTAATGAAGTGAAGCATTTCTATAGCAGGGTTTTTAATATTCCAAAACCTTAGGTATGTTAGAGTTTATTTTGTGATCCTATAATTTTGAATAAAAAAGTGATGACTGAGAGTTAACTGTCATACTTCCTAATGAAGCTTCTTATTCCTGTGTCAAATAAATTATTGATTTCCTGACTTTTAACCCACTTGCATTGCCATAACTAATAATCATTTGCTTGATGCTTTGGCTGGTTTTGAGTAGGGTCACAACAGGGATCTGATTTTTTTTTTTTTTTTTTTTTTTTTTTGATACTGAGGATTGAACTCAGGAGTACTCAACCACTGAGCCACATCCCCAGCCCTATTTTGTGATTTATGTAGAGACAGGGTCTCACTGAGTTGCTTAGCACCTCGCCATTGCTGAGGCTGCCTTTGAACTCACTATTTCTCCTGTCTCAGCCTCCCAAAGTGCTGGGATTACAAGCTAGGAATCTGATAGATTGATTCCTAAATCATGCACCCCAGTTGACAAAAGCTTATTAGCAACTTGGAAGAGGTCAACTATTTGGGGATTTGTGTTTAATGTTAAGAACCAAGTAGTTGAAACTGTTTGAAAAGATATAATTTAATATCTGTAGTATGCATATTTTGTTTTTGGGGAATATTGTACACAGGAAGACTACATTTGCTGAGGAGTTCTATACTATACTTGTAAGATTAAAGAACACAAATCCTACTAGTTTAGGATAGGAGATAGAAAATGCCTCTTTTAAGAAGTAGTTGAGGAAAAGCCTGAGCAAATCACTGTAAAATGTTACATGAATAGAAGTACTCCATATTTAAATCCTCTGGCAGAATTGTAGTAAGAAATGGCCTCTAAACAGACTTCAGAATGAGTTTCTTTCCAAAGACTAAGAGATCTAGTAAAGTAGTTTGGATAATGATTAAAATTTTTATTTTTTAATTAGTGAAATATATTTAACTTTGTAGAAAAACTAAGCCACTAAATTTTAGTTAAATATTCTCCGCTTATGCATATGTTTGAATGTAATTATAGACCAAGAAGTTGAGTAATTATTCAAGGTACTGTTAAACCAACCTTTGTTTAGCAGTACAGGTTGCAAAGGACAGAATATTGAATTGATACTTAATATTTTTGAAGGTCTTTTATTTGCCATGCATTTTGATAAATACTGGGAAAATAAACCTAAACAGTATCTCTCCTCTTATGGAGTATGGAAAGCAGTCTGTATCTACTATTTCTGCATTCCACATGAATTACATATTCATTCTTCTGACTTCCAGCCCATTTATTCTAGGTAATAATCTCGCATTATACCTTACAGAGAAAATAGAAGCTAACTGCCTTGAAAAATATTCTTAAGTTCTGCAACTTCATACCTGTATTTACATAGTCTGATATTCTTTGCTTTCAGGTACCCACCCAGACTTGTGCTTCTGGATCCCAGACTTCTTAGGAGTCTTACACAATGAATAATTCCTCCTTTTTGCTCGCATAACTTCAGTCTTAGTGATTCCTGTCAGCATTTAAATGTTTGCTTCCACTTCCTAAACAGACCAATTCCTTTTTTCTATTTTTTCCCCTTCTGGTACTGGGGCTTGAACACAGGGGCACTTTACCACCAAGCCACATCACTAGTCCTTTTTATTTTTTTATTTTGAGGTAGCATCTCACTAAGTGTCTGAGGCCTGCCTGGAGCTTTCGATCTTGCCTCATCCCCCTGGGTTACTTGGATTATAGATGTGCTCCACCACACCCAGCTATGGAAACCAGTTCTTACTGTTTCTCCCTCTTCCCTTTTATAGCTGAATTTCCCAAAAGATTGATTTTATCTATTAATTGGTCATCTTCAATGCACAACACTGGCCATTTCTTAGTCCTTCCATTTGCCCCATTGACCTACCAGAATCACTCTTAAGATTACCAGTGACTTCAAAAGTAATGTGCATTTTCAGTCCTTATCTTGAATTCTAGGCACCAACTGACAAAGTTAGTGCCTTTTCCCTGAAAGCCTTTTGTCTTTTTCTAATTCACTAAATGCTAAGATTCTTCAGTATACTTGCTCAGAGTTTCTTTCATGGTTTTATCTGTTTGGTTCTGTTTTACTTTCCATCTGTATTCTGACAACTCAAGATTTTTGTTTTTGTTGGTTTTGTACTGGGGATTGAACCCAGAGGTGGTGCTTAACCACTGAACCATATCCCCAGCCCTTTTTTTTTTTTAATATTTTTTTTAGTTGTAGATGGACACGATGTCTTTATTTTATTGCTTTGTATGTGGTGCTGAGGATCGAACCCAGGGCCTCACGCATGCGAGGCAAGCGCTCTACCGCTGAGCCACAATCCCAGCCCCCCAGCCCTTTTTATTTTCTATTTTGAGACAGGGTCTTGCTAAGTTGCCTATGGCCTCACCTTCCCTAGCCACTGGGATTATAGATGCCTGACAGACATTTTTAGTTCTAGCGTAAGCACCAGTTCTGTGATTAGTGTCAAATGATCATTAGACTTTTCCTCCCATTTTTACATAAAACCGTTCTCAACTTTATTTAGCAGTACTTCGGTTGAGCCAAGCGGTACTCTACCACTGAGTTATACCCCTAGCCCATGTTTTGTTTTAAAGACAGAGTCTAAGTGTCATTAAACTTGTGATTCTCCTGCCTCATCCTTCTGAGGCATAGGGACTGTTGACATGTGCTGTTTTCAACCTTTAGTAAGCATTAGAATCACTTAGACTGCTTACACCTAAGATATATATTGCTGGGCCCTACCTCCAAAGTATATGATTGTAATAGGTCTAGAATGGGGCTTGACAATTTATATTTCCAGCAGATTTCTTTTTTTCTTTTTAATTTTTTTTGTAGATGGACACAGTGTCTTTATTTTATTGCTCTGTATGTGGTGCTGAGGATCGAACCCAGGGCCTCACGCATGCGAGGCAAGCGCTCTACCGCTGAGCCACAATCCCAGCCCTCCAGCAGATTTCTTAATGCTGGTTTAGGGACTTCGAGAACCACCGTGTTAGAGAAATAAATGAGTTCTTTCGCATGTGGGATTCAGTGTCAAACAGACCCAAGACCCTCTTTAATTCACCACCTTTATCCCAAACAAAGTTCCACTCTCTGGGTATGTCAGATTTAATATGTTAATGGTAAACATTGATTGTCTTTCCCTCCCCCCAGTCTACCTCCTGGGTTTCCTTGGCCACCATTGGTATATACTAGAAATTTCCCTGGTAACTGCTACCAAACCCAGTCGTACCTCTACAGTGTCAAATTTATCCACTTTTTTCCTTTACCGTTCTCATCCCTTACTTGGGTTGCTGAAATAGCTCTTCCTGATCTCCTTAATCTCTTGCCCTTCTTTAATTCATAACAAGTCATATTGCACACTTCTTGGGGGGGGGGGGTCAGTGATAGGAGATGCAAACCATGATCTCCTGTGTGCTAGGCAAGCACTGGACCACTGAGCTATACCCTCATCCCCTGCAAGGAATAGTTTTTTTTTTTTTTTTTAAGGCAAATGAGTTAATTTCCTATTTTAAAATCCTTCAAAATGCTTACCATAGCCTGTAAGGATCTATTTGACCTGTTGCACGTGTTCAACCATCGTTTATACTCCTCTTTTACAATCATGCAATTTTACTAGCATCTCAGTATTTCAGAACCAAATTTGGTGATTTTGGGCTTCGTAACAGGACACCAGAACCATTGCTATGTAGTGCTCCATTGTAAGAATATACAGTAATTTATTGCCCACTGAAAATATATTTTAGTAAGTATCTACTTAGGTGTAAGAGGTTTTTTAAATATTTGTTTTCATTTTTTAATCTTGAATGCAGAGCATCAAGGATGGTTGATACCAAAAGATAAATAAATCTTGATTGGGAAGTGTAGGGGAGATTGTTCACAGGGACGTTTTAAAAATGTTGTCAGATACCTAAGCAATTTAGAAAGTAGAGGAAGGTTTGGGACAGTTGGAATGATGCTAGAGTTAGAATCAGGAAACTAAATTATGAAACTGAAGTGAAGTTCATCCTAAAAGCTGTGCTGAGCCATCAAAAATGTTTAAAGACTTGTTTTAGGAACAAGAAATATATTCATTTGGGAAATGAGAAGAAGTGTGAACATTTACCATTTGGAAGGAAGGAGATCAGAAATCCATTTCACTAGTTGACTAATCCAACAAAGTACTGAAAGTAGTGTAATTGAACAGCTTTGCAGGAAATTTATAGATTTGGAACCAAAAGTATTCATTTCATTAACTTCCTCTTTTTCTTTACACTGCCTCTACACATCCTTTCCGTATATTAAGATCACCTCTTAAGAATTACCTCTTTTTTGAAGTTGTTACATACTATTGTAGCTTTAATTTACCTCTTCACTTTTGAACCAATACAGAAACAACACCAATCTGTTTTGATTTTTTTGTACTTCTTAGTATGAGCAGTAGCAGGTATCTTTTGGGTGCCAGGCACTATAATAATAATATGTGGCTTACATTACCCAGTTAAATTCCTATCTCAAATTTATGATACAGTGGATGTAAACAAGGAAACTGAGGCAAGTGGTCAGGTAGGCAGTAAGTTAGGATTGGCATCTAATTCACCTTGACTCTAAAGCTCATTCTTAACCAGTATTCTGTACTTACTGTTTTCAGTGTGTGCATGTTCTTGTGATTGAGAACCATGTCTGGATCTTGGATTATCAGTTCATAAATTATTTAGGAATATTCTTCTGTCTCCTCATTTTTACTTTGAGTCAGCAATATTTAATGAAATTTAGTACATCTAACATGATTACTGGCATTGGTTTTCCAAGTACTTTAAGTCAAAAATACCAGGTATGTTAGCATTTGTTGAACAAGTAATTTGGAGAGCATGTGTTTAGAAAGACAGCAATAAGAAATGCATAGTTCTGGCTCTCCTGGAAATAACTTTGTTCTGATTTGTCTTCTGTGCCTTATAGTGTTCGGTACATAGTACATAACCAATACTTGCAGATGATCCTTTTTATTTACTCTGCATAAGAATCACTTCTAAGACGGGTGCGGTGGCGCAAGCCTGTAATCCCAGCACTTAGGGATGCTGAGACAGGAGAATCGCGAGTTCAAAGCCAGCCTCAGCAATGGCGAGGCGCTAAGCAACTCAGTGAGACCCTGTCTCTACATAAAACACAAAATAGTGCTGGGGATGTGGCTCAGTGCTGGAGTGCCCCTGAGTTCAAGCCCCGGTACCAAAAAAAAAAAGAATCACTTCTAAGAAAGTGGTGTTTTGGATAGTGGCTGTGGTGTGACTTGTCAATAAATTATTCTGCATGTCATTTTCAGATTTGGATGGTGCTCTACTCTCAGGGCCAGATGGTGATAGGAATATGAATGCAAATTTATTGGCTGAAGCCTGTTCTGGTCAAGATGGAGGTGATGCTGGTAGGTACAGTTAAATTTTTAGCAAGAGTGCATTTAGGATTTGGGAAATGTTTGTATTCGTATTTATGGGGGCCTACTACAATTTCTTCCCCTTGGTATTAATAACTTTCAATCTGTGGTAATATTGTTTATGGTGACTTTGGAAATTTGGTAAATACAAATTTTGTTTCTGGTTTTGTTTGGGGGACTAATTTATTAGAGTTTTTTAAACTTTTAAATATCAAAGATATTAGAACATATGGCTTCCTGCTAGTGTATAGATGGAGTGGTAATTACCAGACTGATTCACTAATGTATTTTAATTCATTTTGATGCAAAATAATAGTATGATTGCTGATGGTTATAGAAAATGTTGAGTTAAAAATTTTAAGTAAATTTTTAGTAGTAATATTTGTATTGGGTGTACTTGGGAACCTTGATGCATGACTATGTTATGAGTAAAATGAAATGGGTTTCTTTATTAAATAATGGTAAGCTAATGAAAGAATGATCGAACTAGAAAAATACCTGTTTATCGATGCCTAGAAGAAATAAATTAAGATCATCAGTGGATGCTAAGCCTCTATTAATGGGCTTGTCCCCTACAATTGAGTGAAAGGTTGTTTGTTGGGGAACACCATATTCACATCATTTCAAACTCATCCCATATATTTCTTCTAATTACAAAGAGGAAGGGCTATCTTTAGAGAGATCTGGGGAACATTAATATAACCAACTGTTTAAACTTAGTATTGTTAACAATAGGGCAAACAAATTAAATGCCAGCTGATGCATTGCACTAGCTGTCACACAGCATTACCTATGTAGTATTCTTGAAATGTATTTAACCTGAATATAATTGTGAAGGAAATATCAGAAAAATCTAAATAAATCCACATACAGCAGGTGGCCCAAACTCTAAAATGTTATGAAATACAAGCTGAGAAACCACTAGATGTAAGGAGACTAGCTAAATGCTGTATGTATGTGTCTTGGTTAGATCAGGGTCAAATCGAATTTAAAGGGGGCATTTTGGGGACAGTTGGAAATGTGGGATATGTGGTGTGTGTGTGTTAACAATATTCAATCAGTTTTAAATCTCTTGGATGTGCTATGGTTTTATAGGGGAATATTCTAAAGTATAATCCTGTATTTTGGCTTAAAGTATGTTTTCATGAGCTTTTTTACCACTGTGACTAAAAAAATCTGAAAAGAACGATTTTAGAAGAGGAAACATTCATTTGGTGCTGATGGTTTCAGAGGTGTCAGTTGATATAGATAGCTGACTTCATTCCTTGAGGTCTGAGGTGAGGCAGAACATCACGGTGGAGGAAAGCAACCAGAAGCCTGGCACCAGGAAGCTGAGAGAGACTCGCTCACCAAGGACAAAATGTTAGGGAACACCCTAGTGACCCACCTCCTCCATCCACACCCATTTGCCTGCATTTACCATCCATTTTGTCTGTATCGGGATTAATGCACTGGTTAGGTTAAAACTCTCATAACCTAGCCATTTCACCTCTAAATTTTCTTGCATTGTCTCACATGTATGTAACCTAGAGGACACCTCTTATCTAAACCATAACAAAGTAAGTGCAAGTTTTAGAAGTATATAAAAACGTCTGTGTTTACACACAAAGAACACGACAAAGTTATCATTATTAAAGGTAAAGGGTTATGGACATTTAATTACTCAACTTCTGTATCTTTGGAATCCTTTTCAAAGTTGATGGGATGAGAGGACTGTATATAAAGTTCTAGGGGAACTCTCTATAAAGTAGTTAGGGGCTCTACACACGGTATGCACTGAAAAAAAAAATAAGTTGCAGTTCTGAAGACATTGCCTCAAGGTAGTTTTCCCTGATTGTTGAAAAATATTTTAAAAGTTTTGAAATTAGCAATATGGGAGTTAGTGATAATACATTATTTTGAAGATTTTCTTTGCTTATACAGACAGCTAATATAGCAAGAGTATTTTATTGCACTTGCTTTCTTGATTTAGAAATCTGATCTGGTCCAAGAATGGTTTAATGTACCTAAGTGAATTCATATGTAAAATTTAAAATTCATGTGCATAAACATTTTCTGTGGAGAACAATTCAGGTTATTTATATTATCCTCAGGTAAACCTTTGAGAGTCATTTCACTTTACATTTTTTTCCATTAGTATTTTTGCACCTGAGATCAGCTTTTGCCTTCTAACTTAATGTCTTACAACATCAAAAACAATGCTTTCTCCCCCCTTAGTTTGCTATGCTTGCTGTTATAGAAGAATGTATACAGAAAAAGATGATTAAACAATAAGCAGTTTTGAAGTAGATCCTAATGATTCTTAAGTGTATTGGATTATAGTGACAATACCTTTATTCAGGCCATTCACAATTCTGCGAGTTTTAAGAATTAGAAGAAATGTAGGAAATTTAGGGAGAGATTGTTAATTTGTTTTCTACATAGGGTGTCTTGCTAATTATTGTGGATGCTTCATACAGGAAGACATGTAATTTCAAGTATTTCAAAATCAAATTCTGAATCTTGTATTATTAGTTCATACATCATTTTTGGTATATTCAGTCTCTTTATATGCAGTGAATAATGCTAATTGAAGACATTAGCAAAGCTAAGATTTCTGGCAGTAGTTGTCCAGGTATTTTGAAGGAGTCAAACACCAAATACACATCAACTTTTCAACAAATAATTGGAGAGCATATGTTTTATACGTTAGAAATATAAAGGAGAGAAAGACCTCTTGGAGCTTAACTGTTCTGTAATGACATAGATAAGAAAGATGTCCCAATTTTGTTTAGAAATATGAGACTTAAAGTTGATAGATTGGCTGGGCGTGGTGGCGCAAGCCTGTAATCCCAGCACTTAGGGAGGCTGAGACAGGAAAATCGCGAGCTCAAAGCCAGTCTCAGCAATGGTGAGATGCTAAGCAACTCAGTGAGACCCTGTCTCTACATAAAACACAAAATAGGGCTGGGGGTATGCCTCAGTGGTCGAGTGCCCCTGAGTTCAGTCTCCAGTACCAAAAAAAAAAGATTGATATGCTCTGTCACCCCCATCCTAGTCACTGTTTTGCACACATGGAAATGTTCTCATGTCAAAATTCTGAAAGTTTTCTCCCTTACAATAGTACATTTAAAGTTATATACATTTATAGTTTCAGAGGGCTTTTTAAAATTTCCCCTCATAATCTCACTGCCTTTGCAACTTAAAGGGGAACCTATGCTTATGTCATCTGTGGTCTCATTGCAGCTCAGAAGCGGGGCCTTTGTTTTCCAATATTTTTTATTATTATTACTTAAGGGTGGGATTTGTTGTTGCACATTCATATGTGCACATGCTCTAATTTGACCAATTTCATTCCCCAATAATTGTCTTTCTCTCCCCGTTGTTTTTTTCCTCTGATTTCTTGGGGGGCTTTCTTGACATCAAAAAATGGGTGAATATATCCCAGGGAAAAAACATGTAGTAATGAAGTATATTTAACAATGTTTAGAGACCCTTTTACTTCTTTTGGTATTGATCCTTTAACCAAAGAGACATTTTAAATTTTTTCTCAATTTTTAAAGACGGATGTGTCTGGCTATAATAATGGAGCATTCTTTTATCAAAACCATGTGGCATTCATGATAGGAAATGTTATTACATATTGAGTATCCTTTAAGCTGAATGCTTGAGATCAAAGTGTTTGGAATTTTTCAGAGTTTTTGAGTATTTACTTAGACTTAACTGGTTAACAACTTTAATCTAAAAATCCAAAATGCTCCCATATCTGAAACTTTTTGAACATCATGCTGGTGCTCAAAAGATTTTGGACTTGGGAACATTTCTGATTACAGGTTTTCAGATTAGGGATACTCAAACTGTGTTGCTGCATGAATGAGCTATGCATACATACATCTTAGAAGTGTTTTGAGGAAGATGAAAGTAAGTGCTTTAAGTGGGAGCCTGTTTGCTGTGGAGGAACAACACTGAGGGCTGGTATGGTTGAAATGGAATGATAAAGGTTATGGTAGGAAACAAGGGCTCCATAAAGGTAAGGCCTTGTAGAATATTGAAGGTCTTTTCAACACGAATTGAGGTGTGTAGCCCTCACAGACTTTTTTTTTTGTACTGGAGATTGAACTCAGGGGCACTCAACTACTGAGCCACAGAGCCACATCCCCAGCCCTATTTTGTGTTTTATGTAGAGACAGGATCTCATTGAGCTGCTTAGGCTGGCTCTGAACTCAAGATCCTCCTGTCTCAGCCTCCCAAAGTGTTGGGATTACAGGCTTGTGCCACTGTGCCCGGCTCCTCACAGACTTTTGAGTAGACTGGTGACAGGCTCTGAGTTAGTGTCTTTAAAAGAATCTGATTACCAAGCAGAGTACAAGCTCTGGAATGGTAATCATGTGAGCAGGGAGACAAGTTGGCAGTCATTGACAATAACCTCAGAGGCTAGAATTGATGGTTGATTGGATTGGAGGGGCAATAGCTGTGGAGGATTCTGGATATATTCCTGTTGTCCAAAGATTCCTGGATCCACGGAGTTACACACAAATTCAAACAGTAATTAAATCCAGAAGAAGGTAATTCCTGCCTGTGTTAGTCCATTTTCTGTTCCTGTAACGAAATACCTGAAATTGAGTATTTTATAAAGAAAAGATTTTTAGTTAGCTCATAGTTCTGGGGACTTGGGTATTTTTTTATTCAGTTAGTTTATATTAAGATATTCTATCACTGCTCATAAGATATAGATACATTTTGTTTTCTGACTGATGAAAGAGATCTTTATTGCCATCATTACTTCAAGCTCACTTTTCAATTGTATTAGGTACTTCACATGATTTCAAGTATGGTTTGATGCCTGGTCCTTCAAGTGATTTCAAGTATGGATTAATACCAGGTACTTCAAATGATTTCAAGTATGGATTAATACCAGGTGCTTCAAATGATTTCAAGTATGGACTATTGCCAGAATCGTGGCCAAAACAAGAAACTTGGGAAAATGGCAAGTATCAGTCAACCAATCAAATACAGAATTCCTAAAGAATTTTTAAACCTTAAAGTCTTCTATATTCTGGGCTTTAAAAAATAAGTAGTAATAACCCATATATCATTTGCTGCTCTAGAGATACAGATAGAAGAAATTTTGATAGCAGATCTTTTGTTTAATAATATATAATGAGTGCTTTTTAAATTTTTTTTAATTCTTAAAGGTG
This sequence comes from Geosciurus inauris, assembly GCA_004024805.1. Lineage (NCBI taxonomy): Eukaryota > Metazoa > Chordata > Mammalia > Rodentia > Sciuridae > Geosciurus > Geosciurus inauris. Next base: position 62,535 of record PVHX01002713.1, read on the forward strand.
AATCATCTCTAATCATGAACAAATTAAAATGCCCTCATTGTAGCTATGTAGCCAAATACAGACGAACACTAAAAAGGCACTTGCTCATTCATACGGGAGTCAGATCATTTAGCTGTGATATTTGTGGAAAGCTGTTTACTCGAAGAGAACATGTAAAAAGACATTCCCTGGTGAGTAACTTTAAATACAACTGGTCTTTGAAATAAAACTATATTTATGTCAATGATGTTTAAAGTATTTTAACAGTTACTTACAAATTTAAGGATGATTCTTAAATTGTTTTAAACAAAGAATTGATTTATGTGAACTGCTGCTGATCTTCAGAAAAACATTGGTATATTTACACATTATTAATGCATGATTTAATTTGAGTGGTTCAAGTGCATTCTGTTTCTATACTATCCTTATGTTGGATTTTTCCCCCTTCAATTAGGTGCATAAAAAGGATAAAAAATACAAATGTATGGTGTGTAAGAAGATCTTCATGTTAGCAGCCAGTGTTGGAATAAGACATGGATCTCGACGTTATGGTGTTTGTGTAGACTGTGCAGATAAATCACAACCAGGAGGGCAAGAAGGTGTAGATCAGGGACAGGATACAGAATTCCCTCGGGATGAAGAGTATGAGGAGAATGAAGTAGGAGAAGCTGATGAAGAGCTGGTTGATGATGGAGAAGATCAGAACGATCCCTCTAGATGGGATGAATCAGGAGATGTCTGTATGTCTCTGGATGATTAACTGACCTACTACTATACTCCTCAAGGATGCTGCATTTGGACATATATGAATCAACAATTTGGATTGTTGAACTTGAAGGCTTGCAAAATATGGTACATGCTGGATGGTAGTTATGTTGCTGTGAAAACTGTAGGGTCAAAGCCTTATAGCAAAAAAAAAAAAAAAAGTCTTTTTTTTTTTTTTTTTTTAAATATTTGCACAGGACTATACAGCAAACAACCATGTGGTTGGATTACATGGAGTCCCCACATATTCAGTCAGTTATCAAAGTAAAGTATTTTTTATTTATAGGATATACAGAAACTATTTGGGTCCTATGAAAATATACCTGTCCTTAATAGAGCTTACATTCATGTTCCACTTTAACATGAATGGAAAAAATCCATTTATGGAAGTATAGTGACAGTTGACCCAATCACTTTGTCCATCAAACCACTCAGGCTAGTTTGTACTAGTAGAGTTTTGTTTCTATTTTTATTTTTATTAATTTTATTTTTTTTTAATACAGATTTCAGTGAGGGGCTTTTTCAACCCCATTTGTTCTATTTTCTTGTATTTTCCATTTTAATTTGCTTCATAACTTAAACCAAGTCTCTTCTAGTCTTAGGTATTTCTCAATTTTGTGCTGATGGGCATGTTCATAAGAACTGGAGAGCTAATTTATTGGAATGAACTAACTGACTTCCCCAAACCCCCCTTTCCTTTTTTTGACATGAATTTTACTACTTCACAAATGAAGAATGATGTTGCGAAGTTACCGTGGTTAAGTTGACAAATACCACTAAAATGATTATGATTTAGAAGTAACTTTCTCTTGCTGCTCTAATCTGATAAATGGTTATTATATGACGTTTTCTGACATGGTATTCGGTTTTGGGTATCTGTTACTTTGGCACTATTCTTGTTCGCATCTTATTATTTTTGCCAGTGTACTATACCTCAGCCTTATTTGAAAGACAGAAATCTGATCAAAAAAGTTATAGAAACAATAAGTAAAATGATTTGTTTTATAATTTATCCTCCATGTCCAGTTTGGTTAGCTTGTTATGCAATATAAGTGAAATATCAGGTTTTTACTCCTGTGCCCTCTTTATCATTAAAATTAACACAAAATGTTCATTCTCTTTTGTTTCATACTTATGGGATATTGAGTGTTTCAAAATTATGGTTAATTTATTTTTTCATTTCTTAAAGTCACTACACCTTGATATAGTCTTGCTAGCCACCATGATTCAACAGTCTACAAATACCTTACAAATAAAATGTTGAGAGGCTTTATTAAGTTCTTTAGGGTAAAGGAGGTGATAAATTAAATTGTAATTATTAGATTTATTTAGCCTGGTGATGAATGAATGAATTAGCTGTATGTGGAAGTGTCAGCAACATTTCACCTATTATTAACATGGACATTTATCAGGAGCATAATATATAAGATTGAGGGACATCATATTTTCAGCTTTCTTTTAAATAAAAATTGAGTATATTTTCCTATTTTATATCAGGTAACTAAATTATGCTAGCTGTGTGGAAATTTTTGCAAAGATTCTTTGACAGATAAAATTCTTTTGGTGCTCCATCTAATCAAAGTTGAAAAGTTAATTTTTTTTTAAGAGACAAGCTTTATAATTGTCTCTGATTTCAATAGAATAATGGTTTAATGTTAGTGATATTTCTGCTTGGGTAAATCAGAAATAAAATGTTACAGTTACATGGTTAGATGCATCTTTTGTCATCTAAACTTTATTAAGTTTTTACATAATAAGCCTGGCAGATGAATAGTTTTGGTTTGATTTTTGTTTAAAACTGAAGAGTACATCTTATTCTCAGTGTTCTAGACAAATAAGTAAAGTGTAATTTTAGTGAGGTCCAAAGTAGAAATTAGTTGGGCAAAGATACTATGAATGAAAAAGTATTTTAAGCGTAAAATGTTCTGCTTTGTGAATAATGTAAGTATAGTATAAAGATTCCTTTCATCCCATTTATCCCCTTCCTTTAAAATAAACCATAGTTTACAATTGGTAGATCTGTCTATATATAAATATATATAAAAGAGCAAAGATATATATCTAAAAAAATCACCTAAGTCTGCTTTATTAGACTATAGTTCACTTATTGCATAGAAACTGGACTTGGCTTTACATTCTTAATGTACTTTTACTTTTCCTCAAGATATGAACTTATTCTCTTGAAACTGAACTTTCTTTTATTACTTAAATCATTTATGTATATCTGGTAAATTATGACCAAATTTTTTGTTAGATTGCATACAGTAAATTGAAATACACATTTGGTACACTACGGGATTGTTGTGCATTTGTTTTGGTTTTAGTTGGAAACAAGGTTTGATGTAGATGGTTTGTTAATGTTAATTTAAAATATTCTATAATTGTCCATTACCTTTAATGTTGTGTTGTGACAGATTTGGCTATATTTTTAGTCATCTGAAATATGATACTTTAAAAGTTTGTTTTTAGGTAATCCAAAGGAAAAATGTTTATACTCTTGAATATATTAGCCTCAGCCTATATAAAAATTTCTTTGAAGTAAACATTTTACCAGAAACAGAATTGACAAGATTTTTCTACTTGCCGACTGCCTAACTTATTATGTTTCATGATCTTGAGGGACTGCCTTTTTCCCTTCTAGATCTTTTTTTTAAAAAAAAAAAAAATAGTTTTAGTACTAAGGTATACTACTGGACGTTTCTATTTTTTTAAGTATATTCTTTTTCTGACTTACAGTACAACAATTTCAGGAAATTAATAGATACTAAGAACTTATGATTGGTCTCAAGGTAACAATGAAATGAATACTCATAATTTTGTCTGAAACTGGCAGAATTGTGTTACACATTTGGTGAAGTTTTCTCATAATTTATATTTTAAATAAAAAATATTTTAGAGCTTTTAATTTTAATGAAGGGGAAGAGTTTAAACTTTCATATTCACTCTAGTAAGGCCCTCTCAAGTCAAGATTTTACATTTCTTAGGATTCTGAGAGTTACTTCTCTATGGTCTCCTCTTTGTCATGGTTCTTAGCCCTTTTTAATTCACTAGGTAACTTTTTAAATTTTAGAAGCAATTGAGAGCTTAAAAAAAGAAACATTGTAGGAAGAGGAAACTGAACAGTAATGAGTAACTTTGAAATTCAATTTGTGGTCCAGGGGAGCTCTAGCAGGTTTAAGTTGAGCTGTCCTAATGGAGAACAGTGAGCTGAATGAGTTAATTCACTTAAAGTGCTTAGAACACTGGTACATACTAGTACACAATACATTTTAGTTTAATAATAGATGTGAACCAAGAGGAAAAGAAGAAATAAAGATGATGGAAAAAGAGGGTGGGGGGAAGGACTAAGATTTGGAAATTCATATTAATATGATTTAGTATAAAAGGCCCGAAGATGTCTGGATTAATATAATATGGTGTGATGAAAAATAGATTTTAAAACAAATCTTAAAATTTAAAATGTAAAGCTTCATATTTGTAGGGTTCTCTGAACATAGTCTGAAAGGTTTAGATTCATTTTTTCTGAATAAGATTCCAAAAGCTACCAGTTTCTTTTGGGTGCCCACACTTGCCATTGTTCTGTATACATTATTTTATCTAATTCTTATATGGTAGGTGCTATTGTCTCCATTTTATAGAAAAGGAAAGGCTCAGAGAAATTCAGAAATTTAACGCAGCTATAATAGAGCTGGGATTTGATCAGGTCTGATTCTGAAGCCCAAGCTCTTTCTGGGAGGCTCTGTTGCTGCCTCATTAAACAACCTTTTTTGTAGAATTGCAGCTCTTTAATGGAGTCCGTCTATGGAGATTTATATTTTCCCTACAAAATAGCTATGTTAGGAATTTTGTGAGTATCCTTCCTCTCTTCAATAAGCATCCTTATTACTCTTTCCTCCTGATAAAGCAATTATTTAGTCACTTTGACTTAAATAAGACACAACCTCAGTGTAGCATATATTGTTAGTGGGCTATGACATTTTCATTTTTAAAGGGATGGTTTTTAATCCGAAGAACTAGATATGAGCCCCAGTTTTTGTGCCGTTCAGTCACCCGGATCCTTAAACTTAACTATGGTACATAATATACACACTTAGAACTACAAACAGGCGTTTTCTTAGTCACTTTAGGATAAAGATTTTTTGTTTTCCTGCTGTATCCCTGCGTTCAAGTGAAGTTGAACAATCCTAGGTAGTTTAAAATGTGTTAGGGATAAGCACACTTAAAGATGTTTTCTAGCCCTGAATTCTATGTCATTGGGTACTTAAAATTAGAGTACACTAGCTAGTGAGAACAAGATTCTGGGTTGAGGAGAGAGATGGTTGAGGCCATTATCAAATGGGAGAATCAGCATTTTAAACACTGTAAACAGAACACTTTCTTCTGCCTGCTGTTTGTAAAAGCTCTCTGGGAAGATCTTTTACGAAGACCAATTTTTTAAAAATGTAATTTACCTACCTAATATAAGTGTCCTAAGACATGTATGTAAACTTCCAAAACTGTTTTGTTTGTGTATTTAGAAAATACACAAGAATCTTTATCAAACCTAAAAATATAAACTTGTGAGCACTAAACTGCATCTGGCTTTGTGAATTTTATTGACTCTGGCATTTAATTCAAATTTCTTTGCAAGTGTATTAATTTAGACTAATTGGGACAAGGGGGAACACCTTTGAAAACTTGTGTGTAATTCAGAAATCTTTGTTCTTAAGTTTTACAAATTTGAATTGTAGAATATTTTAAGCGGTTTATTTATTTGTATGTTTTTATATGAAAGTGCATAAATGATTCAACTACCTCCTAGTCCTAAGAGAGCCGCTTTAATTATTAGCAGTTATTTGTGTATTAAGTATATGTCTCGTCTTTATTTACTTTTAGGATTAGCTACAGTTTTTAGTACATATCTAAAAAATATAATTCCCCTATAACACTTGTGCATAAACTTGGGAAATGGGTAAAAAAGCAAATATGGAACTGCTTTATTAATTTACTGAATATTGGGCTAATTGTATTACAAGTAAATATATAATTATCAAGCCTTTAAAACATTGTTAAAATAGAATACACTTAACTAATTTTTATAGTTTTTTAAAGTTAATAACAGCAAAGGAAATCACAATGGTTAGATACTCCAATTTTACTAAAATAAACTTTGATTTAGTTTGGAGAAGGGCAAAGTAAACAGGAAGTGGGGGAGCTGTATAGCATGTAATGGCTAGTTATCTTTATAGAAAACTGTTGTGCAGCAGCAGAATTAAGATTTATTATATGTGAACCAGACATGATAGCGCAAGCTTGTAATCTCAGGAGGCTGAGGCAAGAGGATTCCAAGTTCAAGGCCAAACTATCTTTTTTTGTGGGGGAGGGTTGCCAGGGATTGAACTCAGGGGTACTTGACCACCGAGCCACATCCCCAGCCTTATTTTGTGTTTTATTTAGAGACAGGGTCTCACTGAGTTGCTTAGTGCCTCGCCATTGCTGAGGCTGGCTTTGAACTTGAGATTCTCCTGACTCAGCCTCCCAAAGTGCTAGGATTACAGGCGTGCGCCAGTGCGCCCTGCTAGAAGCCAACTCATCTTGAAATAGAAAATGGTAGTGATTTAGGTTGACGGTAAAGTAATGGAGTTGGGGCCGGTGTGTGTGTCTACAGCATTCTGTGTGGTTCCAAGAGTTAATGATTAGGACAGCATGGCTCAAGTTTAAGGAGCAGTTTTTATTACTTACTATTTGTGGTACTGGGGATTGAACCCAGGTTTCTGATTAAGCTATATCCTCAGTCCTTTTTGTTTTGAGACAGGGCTTTACCAACTTGATTAGGATGGCCTCAAACTTTGTGGTCCTGCCTCAGTCAGAATTACAGTCATACACCCTCATGCCCAGCAAAAAGCAATTTTTAAGATTATCCAAATATGAAAATGAGGTGATTTGCTGGAGGGGGAGTGTTGGGGCGGGGTGGGGTGGGGGGGCATTTACTATAGACCATCAAAGTAAAGTTAGCTTACCTGACAGTCACTTTGGCCAAGGCAGTATTGACCAAACATTTTTGTTTCAGGGTGGGTTTTTTAAGTGTTGGGACCATTATAGTTGTCAGCCTTTTGTTTTGCTTAGTAAACAAAATAATTGGTTCATGTATTATGTGTGTGTATAAATATTTTGTGAATATTTTGACACTAACAATTTTGGAAAATTCAAGAATTTAGAATTTACCACTTGTTGCTCAGTGGTAAAGCACTTGCCCTGGGTTTAATCTTGTCACCACATAAAAATGAATAAATGTATAGAAAAAGAATTTAGAGGGGCTGAGGTTGTGGCTCAGTGGCAGAGTGCTCGCCTCGCATGTGTGAGGCACTGGGTTCGATCTTCAGCACCACATAAAAATAAAACATAAAGACACTGTGCCCAAGTATAACTAAAAAATATTTAAAAATTTAGAAGTCAAATTTAGCTCTTTGAGGAAAAAAATGCTACATTAGTTTTTCTCTTTATCAATACAGACCAGATTTTGGAGCTGGCATAGAAAATTGAATTACTGAATTTATGGTTAGATATGAAAATTAAAGATACTTCAGAACTTAGTCTTTGGCATAATTATCTTTCTGAAGTTTGAACCAGAGGAGGAAATCTTAAACATGAACTATAGGAAATTGTATCCTGTTAATTAAATAAAAAGTAGGCTCCATAACTGCGTGGTGCCTTACCAGCTACTAATACTGCTTCCAAACTATGAACCAATTTATTTTTTCAAAACATGACCCAGGCTTAAATTTGGTAATAATAAATGGGCTAGAATCTTAGTGAAAGGTACAAAACTGACTTGTTGGGGGGTGGGAGGTAATGGGAATTGAACTCAAGGCACTCAACCACTGAGCCACATCCCCAGCCCCATTTTTATGTTTTATTTAGAGAGAATTTCACTGAGTTGCTTAACACTTTACTGTTAATGAGGCTGGCTTTGAACTCTAAATTCTCCTGACTCAGCCTCCTGAGCTGCTGGAATTATAGGTGTGTGGCACCATACCTGGCTACTGTCCGACTTCTTGATGAAAGTACAATACATAAAATAGTTTCTAAGATAATTGTGGAATTACTTAGGTTGAAAGAGACCTTAAAACACTGTCTGATAAAGATTACCCACAGAGGTTACTATGACTGCAATCGATTTTAGGACCTGGGAATCCACTTCCTTTTTAGTATTTTTCTCTCTATCAAACTCAGTTAATTTGAAATCAAAACAAATTAAAACCCTGAAAAGTGTACTCAAAGTATCTGGCACATAGTCTGTGCTCCATAGTATTTACTAGTGAATGACTAAAGGCATTAGCTACTTTTTAAGGATCTGGACAGTTTTTATCAAGTGACATGTAGCAAACACACCAACTTCATTTAGAAGTGTTGCCAAGCCAATGTGGAGATCACACTGAACTTTTGGGACCCTTTTCCCCATACCTAGAGATCAAACCAGGTCACTTCTACACTGTAATGTCCAAACCCAACCTATAGCAAATACTGCTATAGAGATCTCAAAGATAATAGCATTTTGTGATTGATTTTTATGGAGATATCTCCATATCAGAATACTTAAAAGTATTATCCATGCTGCAAAATAGCTGCTTTGAAATGATGACTGGCATAGCTACCACAGCATCTAAATGCTGTGTATGGGTGTGTATGTGAAAAACTAGAAAGAAAGCCCTATTTTAATTTTGATGGTAATAGAGTGCAATAGTACATCAATAAAGATTTATAATGTTTTAGTTTCCAATATGATTTGTTTCGTTGGTGTATTGGATGTTGGCATTTATATTTTGCCATGTGAAAGAAAAATATGTATTTATATGAAAGATTGTGTGGTGCTTCGTACTTCTGACAACTTGTCCCCGTTCTTAAGTCATCCACTTAGATTATTTTTCCCACTCCCTAAATTGGATATTGGCATTTACATAGAAACATGAATAATTCTCCAGAACAGGATTTGCCACACTAATTTTCAAGAAGAGCTACCTCTATGTATCCACAGTTTTCATGTCTATAGATTCAACCAACCTCCCATTAAAAACTTGAGGTGGGGGGAGATTGCATGTGTACACTTAGATTCATTCTTGTCATTCTTTTAAAAATAGTGTAACAACTATTTACTTGGTGTTTGCTTTGTATTATGTATTGTAAGTAAATCTAGGAATGATTTAAACTATATAGGAAGATGTGTATAGCTTATATGCAAATATGCATCCTCCAATTATGACATCCACCAGGAGTCCTGGAACCAGTCTGAGGACACGAGGAAAGACTATAATCATCGCCTTTTCCTTTTGTACCAGGAATTGAACCCCAGGGGTGATAAATCACTGAGCCACATCCTAAGCCCTTTTTATGTTTTTATTTTGAGACAGGGTGTCACTAAATTGCTGGCTTTGAACTTTCAATCCTCCTGCCTCAGCCTCCTGAGCCCCTGGGATTACAGGCATGTGCCACCACCCAGCATCCTTAAATTTTCAAATAAGAATTTGCTCATTTCAAAGAAGAGCAATTGTAAAAATCAGATCAGCCCCCAAGAGTATTAGTTCAGTATCATGTCCTCATTTATAGCAAAGAAGATTTTAAATTGAAGATTTTGCCCAAAGTCTAGTATTTTACATATGTGCTTATGACTTGGTAGTTTTAATTTGCTTCCTTTTTAGAATTTTATTGTTCATAGGCTTAAAGATGCTTTCTATTTAAAAGTCTTCAGCGAAACCAATGGCAGTATTTTGGAGCCAGTAATCATCCTAAACTTTTGCCTTTTTCCTGCCTTGTGAAAGTGGCTTTCTATTTGGCACCCTAGTCTGTATTTGCTGACCTTTGTTCATTTTTACTGGTGACTTAAACTACATTGAGATGTGGGCTCCTACTTCAGTTTATGGACTCTTCTTTGATCATACATGTGTATTCTGTGTGCATATATATATATGTGCACATATATATATACACAAATGCATATTTAAAATGTCCGTTTGTTAGAAAATGTTTTGGCCTTCTAGTGTATAATGCACTGTGGAATGTATACGTTGTTCATAATTATTGTACTAAAAGCTGGTTGGTGTGGGAAAAGGTATAAAATTGGACAAGCAGAGAGTTGCATCAAAAAGGCCCATCATTGCTGGTTGTAGTGGCATACACCTGTAATCCTGAAGGGTGAGGCAGGAGAATTACAAGTTCAAAGCCAATCTCAGCAACTTAGCAAGGCCTTGTTTCAAAACTGAGATAGGGGTGTTACTCAGTGGTTGAGTGTCCCTTGGTTCAATCCCTGGTACCCCTTCCCCCACAAAAAAAGCCCTTCATTTCAGCTCTTTCTTTTTTTTCTTTTTTGGTACTGGGGATTGAACTCAGGGGCACTCGACCACTGAGCCACATCCCCAGCCCTATTTTGTGTTTTATGTAGAGACAGGGTCTCACTGAGTTGCTTGGCACCTCGCCATTGCTGAGGCTGGCTTTGAACTCGCGATTCTCCTGTCTCAGCCTCTCAAAGTGCTGGGATTACAGGCGTGTGCCACCGTGCCTGGCCTCAGCTATTTCTTTAGAAAAGGAGTGTGGCAGGTAGACAGGTAGGCTGAGTAAAAATACAAAATAATGCAGATCAAGTTAAGGTTGTGTGTATATATAGCACTTTACCTTGTTTCCCTTCAATATAAAAGGAAAAGACTGCTTTCATCTTGAAAATATCAAAGTTTTTAGGTGCACTCACTCATTGTGTCATGCATGGACCTTATATTTTGTCTATCCTAGCAAGCATAAAAAATTAATGATAGCCAATTTTATCTCTTTCTAGAGCAGGAAATTTATCTCCTATTTGTCAGCTGAAATGAACAGGGCTGTAGAATGTGTGTGTGTGTGTGTGTGTGTGTGTGTGTGTGTGTGTGTGGCTGGAAATTGAACCCAGGGCCTTAGCATGTGCTGGGTAAGTACTCCACCAATGAGCTATATCCCCAGGCCCTAGAGTAGGCTCTTTTTCTCAGAAGACTCAGCATACACTCAGGGAAATGACACCTTAATAGAGTCTGCCTTCTCTTTTTGGAGCCTAGAGGATGAAGAGGCTTTGACATAAAGGAGTTTTCCCATCTCTTAAAGCAGTTTAGAAAAGTCGCAGGCCCTTAGGTTAGTGTTCATTCTGCATTGTTTTTATTTTGTTCTGTTTTTTGTTTGTTTTTTGGTAAGGTGGGGGTAAAATCACCTTTTCTGAGGATGAAATCACTAGGTTCTGTAGTCATTTTTTCAAGTTATTCCCAAGGAAAGCTAAGTGTCTTTATTCAAATATGTGCTTTTTATGCAACTCCCACAGTTACTCTCTTACTATCAAATATTTAGTTCAAGTTTTCAGTTGTCTCATTCATCTGTGTTTGTGTGTGTGTGCATTGCCTTTTAGTCAGGATTCTGATCTTTGTAGGAATCAGCAAAATTTCTATAAAGCACCCAGATAATCCATCTTTTCAGCCTTGTGGATCATGCAACCTCCATTGGAACTCTGGTGCCACAGAAAGCAGCTTTAGATGATATGCAAGTGAACATTGTGGCTGCCTTCTGATGTTTGTTTACTAAAGTAGGCAACAGACCACAGTTAACACCTGATCTATACACACTTTTGTTATTTTAGTACAAACATTGAAGACTGTTGTGCCTTCTTAATATCAGTGCATTATTTCCAGAGATAACAAGTATGGAGTATCAAAGAGACCTTGTTGGCACTATTTTGGCCCAGGAGCATAAGCACTTTACTGTCTCAGCTCTGATTAAACAATAAGATCTTAATAGGAATGCGACAATGGTATATCCCAGTACCCAAGTTCTCTGATACCCTTGTTCTTTGAGGGGGGAGTATTGGAGATTGTACTTGGGGGTGCTCTTCCACTGACTTAACATCCCCAGCCCTCTTTATTTTGAGACTGTGAGTTGTTGGCTGGCCTCAAACTTATGATCTTCCTCCTTCAGCCTCCTGAGTTGGTGGGGTTACATTCATGTGCCGTGCACATTGGGATACCCTGATTCTTAAAGGATAAATAAAGAATACATCCAATTCAGAAATACATTCAGAACTTCATGAGGGGAGACTTTAACCTGCTAATAAAAAGAATATCTTTCCAATCTAGACCTTTTATTGCCACATTATCCTGTGTCAAGACCTTTTTTAGATACGGCTTTATCCTTAATTGAGTGCTAAACATTGGCTTTACATAGCCTTTGGAATGTAAAGTACTTAGGAGGCTTTCATTAATAAATATATTCATGAAAAGTGTCAGTAAATTTGTCAGTCATCTTGGGTGTAATTTAAAAATGTAAGCATGTGAGCCAAAATGTGGCCCAAAAAACACTTTGCATCAAGTCCCTGAAGAAGTAAATCCCATCAGAAATCTGTTTCAGACACACTGATTCCCCATTGTAAGCCCCACTAAGGACATTCCTACAGTCTTTGTGTTGGCCTTTCAATATAAGGACATGCCAAATTCTTTATAGACAGGAAATTTCTATGTAAAACAATTTTAGAATTGATCTAAAATTGTCCCAAGAGTTATTCCTTAATTTTAAGGTTAAAATTAATCAGAACACATGGTTGGTTCCTAAAGGGTTTGTGTCTTTTTGTGGGGTTTTTTGGTCCTAAAGGATTTGTATCTGTTTTTGTTTTGACAAGTTCCGTTGCTCTTCCTGTGTGAGATACTGTTTTATCAGGATTGTCAAATGTAATCAGAAAGGACATACCCTGAGGTAAACATAATCACTGAAGAATACAGCAGATTACTATGAGGGCATCCCATGCATTGCTTGACGCATTGCAATCTAGGTTCTCTAATATTTGAAACTGCTCGAAAAGGCCACTAATAACTAATTGCCAAATCCATACCCCACTTTGTAGCATTTGGCATTATTAATGACTTATCTTTCAGATAACATGCCTCTTCACTTGACCCCAGGTGATTTGGCTTTCCCAACTGGGAGTGCTGGATGCCTGTAATCCCAGCTACTTGGGAGGCTGAGGCAGGAGGGTCACTTGAGCCCAAGAATATGAGGCCAGTGCGGGCAACATTACAAGACCCTGTCTCAAAAACAATAAAATTTTTTTTAAAAAAAGGTATTCCGTTGGTTCTTTCCTGGGCTTTGCTAGTGTTCTTTCCCTTAGTGGTCCTTTTTGGTTCCAATGATCACATTGGCTTAAGCTGGTGATGTTTGTCCCTGACCTCTCTTTAGAGCTCACAAATATTTATTTGACACCATGCCTTGTCGTTTGATGCACAAAGGATTTCCAATCACAGTCCTCATCTGGGTCACAGTCCCTTAGTTTCTCTTCCATGTCCTCCAAAGATCTTTAGATTTGCATTTCACTGTATAGAGTTGCGCCATAAGTTGATACTGCATAACAGAGTCACAGTCAGAAAAACTATAACTGACTTTTCTGAGGATACTTAATGCATACTAATCATGTTAACACTATATTTGATGAGGTGGCATCTAGCTAACTTCATGTCATGGCAACAAGTATGTGTCTTTTAGCTATAAGAGACTAGAACAATCTTAGAGCTGAAAGAACGTTAGAAATTGTGCACTGGACTGAGTTTAGTCATTATGAACCTCACTCATTACCTTATACCCAAAGTCATGTTAGCTGAGGGTCTTCCTAAATAGTTCCTCCCTAGACTGGGTCAGGTGGAAACCTGCATCTTTACATTCCCACTGGTAATCCTTATTCCCAACTCTTAAGCCACACACATTATGATTGAACTTTCCACATGGTAGTTTATGTGGCAGAGAAAATTGGACGAGAGGGAGACTTGATATATTCGAGGTGTGCGTAGGAACTTAACAATTGTCCTCGCCTAGGAAACAGTTCTCTATAGTCTCATTCCTGTAAGTATAAGGAGAAAAACCTATGCTGTGTGTCCTTGTCCAGTTTAATGTTTTATTCGTCATTTTAAGGCAATGAATTGAATATTTAATAGGAAAGTTGGTGTCCCCAAAGAGATTTTAGAGAAAAACACTTCTTGTAAAGTGGAATATTAATTTACTGGCACTGGTATAGCACTTAACTTGGAGAAGCAAGTTCAAGCTTAAGTTTGCAGCTTGATATCAAAATTTAACTATTGCTTGATCCCAGGCTTTCAAGAATTTCATAATTAATTGACTTAATGCTGTATAATTTTAACATAAGTTTAATGATTCAGTTCCTCTTAGAAAATGTATCACATTAAAGATAAAAGGATTTTCTTTAATTGCATTTTAGAGCATATTCTAAAAGAAATGAGAATTATTTTAATTTTTATTATTAAATTTTTATAAAACTTCAAGTCCCTGAGGCCTAAATCATTCCCCTCTTTAAGCACCAGTACAGATTTATAATTGTGGCTGCTTTTGTTATTTTTATACTTACTTTGGAAAAGATTAGGAGTATAGGGCTTGTACATTGTTACAAAGATGAAAGAATGGGAATATTGTCCCCATTAGATAGCCAATTTAAGCCCTAAAAAGTTGTTGAATGCTCATTAGTGTATCTTGTTCTCAGTGTTTGAACTTTAAAAATATGAGTCAGGAAATCCAATAACAAAAGCCACCCAAAATGTATTTTTAAGGGTGATTGCATGCTATTTTAAAGTTATCACCACAGGCTTCATTGTTTTCTTGGCACAAGATCCAAGAATATGAGAGCTTCAAAACCTAGGACATTTTGCCTGTGTAGGTAATGAATTTCATTGCCATTTTCAACCATTTATGGATATGAGAGGAAAATGGGATGTTTTTACTCTTTAAGTATTTATTACTCATGGCATACCAATTCATTATAAGTTTTATATGTTTTAAAAAAAATTTTTTTTTAGTCTGATGGATCTTTATTTTATTCATTTATTATGCATATGTGGTGCTAAGGATTGAACCCATTGCCTCACGCATGCTAGGCAAGCGCTCTACCACTGAGCTACAGCCCCAGCCCCGAGTTTTATATTTAATGTAAACAATTTATAGTGCCATTGTTCTTGTTTTTGTTTGATTTGTATTTTTCAGTGCTAGGAACTGAACACATGGCCTCACTCATGGTGGGCAAGTGCTCTCTAATGCTGAGCTACACCCCCAGCCTGTAGTAGCACTGGGACTCTAGACTTCAAAATGGCCATTGTTGAGAAACAAGTGCAAATTACGCAAACATTTTATTTTTTGCAAGCAGAAAATGAATAAATATACATTAGCTGGTTTACCACTATAAAAGTGTTTGTTGCATGTGTTATGAAAGTAACTTGAAAAATCAGATTTAAGAATGTTTCCAGTATATCATATTATCATTAATGTCTTGCTTTTTGATAATATTCTTTTATATTTATTACCACCTTTATTAATAACTCACTTTTTGAGATGATTAATGAGGCAACAGCATAGACAGAATTTGGCATTTGGGATATCCTAAAAAAGAGACCATGAATTTTGTTTTGTTTTTTTGAAACAGTCTCCCTGACCAAGGCCAGGCTTGAACTCCCGAACTCAAGTGATCTCCTACCTCAGCCTCCTTAGTAGCTGGAACTATGGGCATGTTCCACTGCACTGCGCCAGAGATCCTCCGTTTTACTTTTTTTTTTTTTTTAGACAGCAAAATGCATTTCCATTTATTGTTTTACCTTTTAATCACATACATTGATAAAAACCAAAGCTTAATCATACTATTATAGAAAAACTTAAGGAATTTAAACCAAGGATTAATACTATATTACTGAGTCTCCTGATAATTTAAATGTTTGAAGTGTTTTCATTATAGGATTAGTAATTAGAATATAGCATAAATTTAAGGCTTTTATCTTTCAGTTTTAGAGATTAAAGCTTTACAGGCTTTTAAGAAGTAATAGTTATAACTCATGAATGTGGCTCTCATTCATGATGTTGGAGAGGGAATTTTGAAAATCTCACAAGGCACAATATGAAAAGAGGAGTCAAGCAAAAGTTTCTGTGATTCGTAGACATGATTAGAAAGATTTCGGAATAAGCTATAGTTTCATATGAAATGGCTTTACTTGTTTGAGCAGGTGAATTTGCTGAATAAAGAATGTTTTCCTTTAATGTGTTCAGACCATTTGGTATATTAGACCACTGTTGTTACCAAGTATATTTCTTTTTTTTTTTCCAAGTATATTTCTTTAGCTCTGTTAGAAACCCTGTATTTTTTTATTTAGTAAATATTGATCTAAATTGATGTCTATGCGGTTGTATTCTGCAGTGACTAATTAGCATAAGCTATTTAAATACACCAAAGCATTCCTACTTTATAAACTTTCCGTAAAGAAAAAAATATATTTATGGGATAATTTCTAGTCATGCTATTCAGTTTTGTAAATAATCTAGTTATTTATAACAAGAATTTAAGAAGTGAATGTTTTGTTTGAACATTGTATATTCCCTCTTTGCCTTTGGACTTGACCATACTACTCTATAGATTCTCTGCCTTCGCCTCCAATTTCTGCTTGAGCCCCTTGTTTACCTTCATTTGACCTTCAGCTAACTCTGGGAATTTTTCTGGCTAAGTTATTTTAAACATATCTCATAATATTTTAGATATAGAAACAAAGCTAAGGATTCACTGAATCCTCATGCTAATCTAAAATGAATTTTACTTCTATTTTATTTGTCCAAAATAATCTTGATCTTTACATTTTTATTCTAATGTTAACCATGAAACTGCTGGATTTTGCATACTTCACTGCCAAGGACAGTTTCTTCATGGTGAATTTTTCTCTGCCTTAAATTTGGCCATTTTGCCCTGACTATGACCTTTTATTTAAGCCTAACTGGCTAACAAATACAGAGCAAACCTCAAAAGAGCAGCATTGTTTTCACTTCTAAATAACCTTCTTCAGGGATTTTCAAACTGTGCTCTGGGGTCCAAGGGGTTCTTTGAAGATGCCTCTGGGCCTGCGGGGTGTGGGGTTAGTGGGAGCAGAGTAGGTGGGGCCCTGGGCCTCAGCCAAACCTCAAGCACCACAGCTTCACTTTTATCTGACTTCCTATGCTTTCAGGATTCAGTGCTTTAAAAAAAAAATTTTTTTAATCACTGACTTAATTTTTAAAACATTCATGGATGATGATGATTGTAGTGACTTTTATTTATAGAGCACTTATCATGCCCAAGACTCTGCTTTAATTTTGGACATTAATCCATTAATCTTTAAAACCCCTATAAAATTAAGTAGTTTTATTATTCCTGTTTCACAAATGAGGAAACTGCTACTTAAGATGAAGTAACTTGCCTACCGGGTCACAGCTATTAAGTGATAGATTTTGGATTGAAATCTGTGTATGCCCATTAAAATCTTAGTTTAAACCAGGAAGGGCAAGTGCAAGGTAAGTGTGTTCCCCTTCCATAACCCCACACCAGAGGCAGACAGAGCTAATAGATGAAAACAGTATTTTTCACTAACTACCAACAGCCTTAGTTCCTTCTGAACAAGTGCTGTGAGCAGTCACTCCTAATAAGAGGAGGCTTACTTACTTCCCTTACTCTAAAGTGAGATATTTGTGACCCCACACTTCTGATTAGGAAGTGGCCCTCACCAGACGCAGTGGCAAATGGCTATAATCCTGTTGACCTGAGGACCAAGGCAGGAGGATTGCAAGTTCGAGGCCAGCCTCAGCAACTTAGAGCCTATTTCAAAATAAACAATAAAAAGGGCTAAGTATGGGCTTAGTGATAAAGTTCCTTGGGTTCCATCCTCAATATGACCACAGGAAAAAAAAAAGTAAAGTATCCCTCAATCCTTTTTTTAAACTTTACTTCATTTAATTTATTGAATAACTTGTGAACAAATATAGACACTTGTTGAATTAGTGCTATTTTGACCAGTTTAGTTTGGCTTTTGCTTGTGTCCCAGAACACAGTCCTTTTTTTGGGGGCGGGGTGGTGGTGGTGCTGGGAATTGAACTCAGGGCCTTGTGTATATAGGCAAGCACTCTATCAACTGAACTATACCCCCAGGCCTTCCCATTAGTTCTAACAGTGTTGCCAGTTTGTCATTTTGATACCGGTAGTAGAAAAACACGAAACTATCGTTGATCCTAGATATGATTTTTCATGGTGAACTTAATCATTATTCTATGAACTAAAAGCCCTAATTGTATCTTCCTCATTCTGAACAACTTCTAATAGAGGAATTTTGTTTCTATATTTACATATTGATAATTTATATGAATGTATACACCAATAAATATACATATACAATATTCATAATCAGGATAGTTAGGATTGTTTAAGCTTCCCTTTGAGAGCCTAATGGAATAAAGGCCTAAAGTAATTTATATGCTGAGATCTAATATTTTAGGCCTAGGGTGGAGGTAGCGAGGGAGAGAGTGGAGAAGTTATGCTTAGGATCAGTCAGTCACTTTCCATATAGTCAAGACTTAGTGGTTGGAATAATCTTCACTGTTTTCACTACCAACATGCCGTGTCCAGGAATGGCATAGCCACAGGGCTGGGTGAATGCCCAAACGTTTATAAAAGGAACACACACACCCAATCCCCAGCTGATTTTTCAGCTGCTTTTGCCAGAAGGTAACCAGTAGTTCCCGTGCAGAGCCCATTCTTACCAGGGAAAGCTGGGTACAATTAACGTTTTTCCTGTTAGGTGTAAAGCTTTTCACATGACTCAGTAGTTCCAACTCAAGACATGTCAAAGAGACCCAAAGCTATGTTTAGGAACGTATTATGAAAGTGCTTGTCAATTCCAACCAATTTTTCCTATATAGTTTATATGGAGTATTACCAAGTAATTTATAATTTAAATACACTTTTTAAAATGTAATTTTTGTTGTAAACTGGTATTGCAATCTTGACTTCCTTCTGTAAAATGATTTAACAGTCATTAGCATACACATTACCATATTGGAATAATCCTCATTGATCATTGTCATGGAATCCTTTAAATCCTTGTTTATGAAAACATTTGACTATGTCTTAAAATGTTCTCTATATGAATAAAAAGTTTCTTCCTAAAAGCTATTTCTGATGCATTCTCTTTTCAGTTTTTTGTAAAATTAGAAATTGCTGGACAGTCCTAAAGGGAATGAATCATAGTGATTGGATCCAGTGACACTTGGATAGTGCTACTAACTCTATAGTTCTTTTAAGAGTGTTTAAAGAACCATCATCTCCTGCTGATGAGGGTTTTGGAAAATCTTGTGGTTGTGATTAAGGTAAGCTCCACATGCCTCTTTCCTCTTAGATTTTGCTTTTGTTGCCTAAGAGAAAACAGGTCACCAGGTTGTAAGCTATCTTTTTCCTAGCCAATCTGGTCTTGCTGAAGAAAATAATCAAAGCCATTGATTAAATTACACATAAGAGTTTTAATCAGGATTGTAGCCCACATGAAACAAACATAAAAAAGGTCAACCAAGAGATCCCAAGATAAGATTTCCAGAAATCCAGAAAAAGAACATTGAAAATGAGACCAGGCTTAAATTAAATGGTGATTTATAGCAATTAAGTTTTGATAAGAAAAGTCTGGTTACATCTGTTTCTTTCAAAAACTCAGGGCTGGGATTGTGGCTCAGCGGTAGAGCACCTGCCTCGCATGCGTGAGGCACTGGGTTTGATCCTCAGCACCACATAAAAAATAAATAAAATAAAGATATTGTGTTCATCTACAACTATATATATATATATATATATATATATAACTTGCTACCCTTAATACTTTTAAATCACTGTTTCTTAAAGTATCTAAGGCTAAACATTAAAACTTCTGTTTTTGGGCTGAGGTTGTGGCTCAGTGGCAGAGCGCTTGCCTCGCAAGTGTGAAGCACTGGGTTCGATCCTCAGCACCACATAAAAATAAATAAACAAAATAAAGACACTGTGTCCATGATAACTGAAAGAAAAAAAAAACTTCTGTTTTTTAGGAAAGTAAGTATGCACTGTAGGTACCTTATGTCACCACATATTAATTGCACAAAAAATATTCATAGAAATAAAATGTCCTTTTGGAAGTGAATTTTCAAACTTATGTATCAATGGCAAATATCATGAGCTATAAATTGAATACAGTTCTTTTTTCCTTAGCAATTCAGCAGAATGGAACTGTTATAAACTTAATATGAATACTAAAAACTGCCACTTTCAGCAACTGAAATTAAAATACTATATGATCAGAATACTCTCATCTCATAGATTGATAAAGACTATCATTTTTTCCCTTTTCATTGTGCATTTTAATTATACATAACAGTGGAACTCGTTACATATTTGTACATGCACACAATATAATAGTATAATTTGGGCAATTTTATTTCTCAATACTTTCCCTGTTTCTTCCCTCCTCCCTCAAAACTTCTATTATGAAGGGAAAGATTTTTCATGGAAATAAAAGCCATAGATGAAATTCTTCCATAAAAACCTATTTTTTAAAAAAATATTAAACCTTTCATTATAATTTCTGGCCCATAAGATGTTAGATAGCAGTTATCAGCATAGCAATACTATAGCACTTGCCATTAAAATGCCATTTATATGCAAATAAACACATAACAATAATCCAGTGAACTAGTTCTCAAATATAAATTCAACTAGAAAATGGACGATGTAATTTTTTTAAGTTACAATAATCTAAAGTGGCAATTGTGAGATGAGGCTAGGCTATTGAGACAATTGGGAGAGGCTTTCTGATAAGCACTTAGGTAATACATTTCAAGAGTCAAAACATGTTCATGCCTCCAAAATGCCACTTCTAAAAAGCTCTTCCAAGGCAGATGCTATTTTATACAAGAATGTTTTTCAAAGGAGTATTTATTAAGAGAAAAATAAAAACCTACATTTTCAATAATATGAGAACTAGTAAATGATGGTAGATCCTCATATTAGGTACACTTTAGGATAATATTTTCAAAGAATGTTTGATTATTTAGTATATTGTCTGAATATTGAGAAAAAATTCAAAAGCTATAACATACCCTGATTTTGCATGAAAAAATAAAACACACCAAAATATTATTTTTAATGTTGATTTATTTTTATTATTCTTTATTATATCTTTCAAATTATGCTCAACATTTATTTTAATCCAAAAAATAAGAATCAGAACATTTCTTTTTTTTTTTTAATTTTTTTTAGTTGTAGATGAACACAGTGCCTTTATTTTTTTTATTTATTTATATGTGGGTGCTGAGGATGGAACCCAGTGCCTCAAACATACTAGGCAAGCACTCTACCACTGAGCCACATCCCCAGCCCCAGAGCATTTCTTATTTGAAGAAGCAAACATATAATTTTCATTTCACAATTCATGGAAGTGATGTTATTTGGTTGATGAGTTGACTGGGTCTTGCTCCTTTGCTTTCTTTCATTTTCCAATTAGATATGGATTTTTTTCTGATTGTAATAATAATAATAATAATAATAATAATCATGCTGTTAGCTTAAAAAATATGAAAATATAGAAAAGTATAAGAAAAGGAAAAGGAAAAATCAAACTTACCACCGAGACATGCATTAACATTATGTTGCCTCTCCTCCCAAATAATTTTTATGCATCTGTTTATATATCCAGCTCTGGTTTTCAGGAGAATACATTAATAAATAACCGTATCTGTTATTTACAACCACCAACTGTTCTGGTTGTTCAGTGTCCTTGCCTACTAGTGATGAAATATGCAGACTATCACCCTTTTCCTATTTATTAATTCATTGAGTGATCTGTTTTTATATAGTTTACAATGTGATCATAGTAGGTGTTCTGTTTATAATCTGCCCCCTTTTTTTCACTTACCAATATGGCAACATATTTCTATAATAATGAAAATGTGGGTCTACTTCATTTTTAACAACTGCATTGAGTTTGTGTGCTTAGGAAAGCCTTGTCCAGAATTATTGGTAATCTTTATTATTTTCCAGGCAAGCTTATCTCGAACTCAGCAGACAGCAAACTTTTTTCTGTAGAGAGCCAGATAGTATATGTTTCTGACTTTGTGAACCATAATTTCTGTCGTAACTACCCAACTCTGTCATTATAGTAGGAAGCAGCCAATACTTAAACAAATGGGTGTGGCTATTGTCTGCTAAACTTTATGCACAGTGAAATTTGAATTCCTTATCATTTTCACATGTCACACAAAATGTAAAAAAATAAATTTTTTCAACCATTTAAAAAGTACAAAATCTTTCTGCCCTTTCTTAGCTCAGCAGTCATACCAGATCAGGTGACAGGTGGCACTTGGCCCTGGGGCTGCAGTTTGCTGACTCCTCAGTTCAGCACTGCCCTTGGAAGCTATCATCAGCTGTGGAGCAGCTATGTCACACCTAAGTTTCCTTTGGTTAGCTGCAACCTCTTTGGAAAACATTCTTTTGATGGTACAGAGAGGTGCTGAGTTTGTTTTTTTAAAAAATATTTTTCTAGTTGTTGATGGACCTTTATTTTATTCATTTATTTATATGTGATGCTGAGAATAAAACCCAGGGTCTCACACATGCAAGGCAAGTGCTCTACCACTGAGCCACAACCCCAGCTCGAGGTGCTGAGTTTTGAAATAAATAATTAGACCTCTGACTTTGCCTGCTGTTGTCACAAGTTTCCAGTCCAACCCCTAAAATCATAAAATTCAGAAGCTGGAAGAAAACCTTCATTTTTGTTTTATAAGTCCAGTCATTCCACTTCTTTGGGCAAGCTGTGTTCATTGGTATATTTTATAAATTTGGTGTTTTTCTTTCTTTCTTAAAAAAAAAATTACCATTACTTTTATACTTTTACCACAACAAAATTGACTTGATATTGAAGAGGGAAACATTATACACTCTTTTAAATAATTTGTACCATTTAAGTATTGCTGTTTTGTTTTGTTTTTTCTTATTTGGTTGCCACCAATATTGAGTTGAGTGTCAAGAACTCTTTTAAAGGCCTAACATACATTATCTCATATGTGATAGGTATTTGGATCATTGCATAGATTAAAAAGTTTGGGGTCAGAAAGGTAAATAACCTGCCGGAGGTCATTCAGCTAGCTAGTTCAGGACACAGATTTAAACCTGGATTTGGGAGCCTTCCAAGACCATGAGTGCTCTTGAACAGTGCTAGCCTCGCTCCCTGTCATTTATTTGCCTTCCTGATGAATTTCACTTTTTGGTATTCAGTAAAAACCTTGTTAGAGATTATTTTGATGTAATTGCAAAGGCTTGTCTTAACAGTGCTCATATCCCATCCAAAACCAAATTACAAGTTGTTTGGCCAGCATGGAAGAGGCTCAGAATAAATTAAGCCTAACAAACTAATTATGTTAAGAAAAAATAAAAATAAAAACCTTGTAGTAGACAGAGGTGTGTTTTCCTGGGATACAATACATACACAAAAACTTTTAGCATTGTGCTATTTGATAATTGATTTTTTTCTTTTTTAAATTGTGTTATTTTTAGATATATATGACAGTGGAATGTATTTTGACACAATACACATACATTCTAATTAGGATCCCATTCTTGTGGTTGTACATAATGTGGAATTTCACTGTGGTATATTCATAGGTGAACATAAGAAAGCTGTGTCCAATTCATTCTACTGTCTTTGATAATCTTTTATTTTTTTTTACTTTTTTCTGTATAACTTTTTTTACATAGTCAAATCTTTTTTGCTTTCTTTATGGTTTTATGCTTTTGATGTCTGGCATAGAGAAGACTTCCTCCACCCAAAATTATGAGATTTTTCTTTGATTTTTCCTTTCGATACTTTTCTTAAAGCAAACCAAGATTTTAAGATTGTTCGGCAATCTATTTAGGAGTAACCCATGTCAGAGGATCCACATTCAATATGCTTTTTGCCTTGATATTGATACTCAAAAGGTAGACATAAAAAATGACATTCTCTTCTCCATTACAAGTCTTGATATCTGAATTTATCATGTTCAAATTTAACTCCACTTCTCCATAGATTCTGTTACCTGGGAAACTGTTTCATGTTTATTAATTGCAGAGAAATTCATGAACTGTACAAGAGAGATCTAAATAACTAGCTCACATCATGAATGATTTCTTAAATGGTCTCTTATTAATGCTTCAAGAGAAATAATTTAATTCAGAAATTGCCTGTTGCAAAGCCTGTCCGTGCACTTGTGACCCACAAATGGATGATCCATATATTGTTGCCTTTTGGAGCAACTGGCTAAAATTTCAATCTCTCTGAAAGATCCACTAAATTCTTTATCTGTTCAAGTAATTGAGATTTATAGTCCACCAAATGAGCTCTATTGGTTTGCAGTTGGGAGTTGGCCATTAGAACTTTGTAATAGCTTTTTAAAAAAATGTATTTTCTATCTGATTCCAAAGAAATATTTTGGCCTTCTTTTTTTGCTTAGGATAAAATACTACTGAGCAGCTTATAAATTTAATTTCACTTATATTTCTTGTTAGAAATACAGACACATAAGATTTTAAAGGAAAGTAGGGAAAAATTAGTGTACAAAACTGACAGAGGTTATGATTTTTTGGAAAAAAGAAAAGTACATATGCAACAGGAAACTCCTAGAAAGATGATATTTGTACTGGTTATTCATGAATGGTGGGATTAGAGATTATTTTCTGTTTCCTTCTATTTCCGTTTCCTTGGCTATTTTCAAATTTTTAACAATAAGCATTTATCACTTTCATATTAGAAAATAGTTATTTGGAGCCAGGCGTGGTGATGCATGCATGTAATCCTACTCAGGAGGTTGAGGCAGAAGGACCACAAATTCAAGGTCAATCTGGGCAATTTAGCAAGACCCTATGTCAAAATTTTAAAAATGGGTTGGGGGTATAGCTTGGTGATAGAGCATTTCCCTAGCATGCATGAGGCCCTAGGTTCAATCCCTACTACCAAGAAAAAGGAAAAAGAAAGTAAAATTTTTCGGAGAAAATATTCTAAACATTTAGGAAACATTCTTTTACTAAAACTTAAAGTATTGAACATATTATTTATTTATTTGTTTGCTTGTTTGTTTATTTAAGCAGGGGATGGACCCAGGGCCCGCCTCATGCTAGGCAAGCACTCAACCACTGAACTATACCCACAGCTTGGAGTGGACTTTATTTATTTATTTTTAATTAATTAATTTTATTCAAATCAGTTATACATGACAGCAGAATGCTTTTCAATTCATTATAAACAAATGGAACACAAATTTTCACATCTCTGGTTGTATACAAAGTAGGGTCACACCATTTGTGCAACATACATGTACCAAGGGTAATGATGACCATCATTCCACCATCTTTCCTATCCCCATGTCACCTCTCCTTCTTTTTCCTCTCCTTTGGCCAGTCCAAAGTTCCTCTACTCATCCCATTCCCCCCTCCCTTATGGAGTAATATCTACTTATCAGAGAAAACATTCAACCTTTGGTTTTTTAGGATTGGCTTACTTTGCTTAGCATGAGATTCTCTAACTCCATTCATTTACCTGCAAATGCCACAATTTTATTCTCTTTTATTGCTGAGTAATATTCCATTGTATATATATACCACAATTTCTTTATCCATTCATCTATTGAAGGACATCTAGATTGGTTCCACAGTTTGGCTATTGTGAATTGTGCTGCTATAAACATTGATGTGGCTGCATCACTATAGTATGCTATTTTTAAGTCCTTTGGGTATAGACCAAGGAGTGGGATAGCTGGGTCAATTGGTGGTTCCATTCCAAGTTTTCTAAGGAATCTCCATACTGCTTTCCAGATTGGCTGCACCAATTTGTAGTCCCACCAGCAATGTATCAGTATGCCTTTCCCCCCACAACCTTGCCAACACTTACTTTTGCTTGTATTCTTGATAACTGCCATTCTGACTAGAGTGAGATGAAATCGTAGAGTAGTTTTGGTTTCATTTCTGTAATTACTAGAGATGTTGAACATTTTCTCATATATTTGTTGATCGATTGTATATCTTCTTCCAAGAAGTGTCTGTTCAGCTCCTTAGCCCATTTATTAATTGGGTTGTTTTTTTGGTGTAAAGTTTTTTGAGTTCTTTATATATCCTGGTGTGGAGTGGACATTATTTAGTAGACTTATAATAACTTTATTTCTGAGTAAAATATAATAATGAAATGACAGAAAAATATTAAAAGATAATTGTCAAGGCATTGGCTTATTCCATAGCACTGTAAAATAAATAAGGAGATGGAGAAGACCCCAGAAGGAGGGAATAGAAAGCTGACTGGTGATTTAAAAATGGTGGGACACAGAATCTGAGGACCGTTCACATCCTTTTTCTTTTCTAAAGGGATATGATATCTTAGAAAGAGATAAGTCATGAAAACCAAAAGTCATGAAAACCAATTCCAAACCAAAATATGAATATATTAATAACCAAAATATTAATTATTCATAAAACTGTATTAACTCATTAGTCATGAGTTAATCATTAATAGTAATAATAGCTATTAATTGATTTTTACTTATTTGGTGGCAATGAGTTGGCACATGTAGATAGCTGCTCTGAAAGGGGCTCAAATGAAGCCAATCTAGACAAGTGTACTTTTAAAAAATCCAAACATGATCTTTATGATAGTTATATGGGTGAATTTACCTTGTAAACATTCATAAAACTCAATACTTAAAATTGTTTACTTGTCTGCCTGTGTTATACTTTGATTGTTTTAAAGTTTACTTGGAAAAAAAATATATCACCATAGCTTGTTTTCTTTCTGCCATGCACAGTGGTAACTACTGTGTTTGGTTCTTCAGAACATTTCTTCCTTGGCCCAGCTCCAGGTCTAGCCTATCATAGTCCCTCTCCTGGGCTCAGTGACCGGTGAGTGTATGTCTCAGACAAGGCCAATCAGTGTCCTTCCCTGGGTTCTTTCGAGTGTTGGTGGGCGTGGGGGGCAAGTGCCAGCAGGTGTCAGAGTGGTGGAATTGGCAAGGCGTGGCACGTACCTGTAATCCCAGTGGCTGGGCAGGCTGAGGCAGGAGGATCACAAGTTCAAAGCCAGCCTCAGCAAAAGCGAGGTGCTAAGCAACTCAGGAGATCCTGTCTCTAAGTAAAATACAAAATAGGACTGGGGAGGTTGTTCAGTGGTTGAGTGCCCCTGAATTCAATTCCCAGTACCCCGCCCCCAAAAAACAAGTGGTGGAATTGGTGTTAGTGTATTAATCACAGTGTGTGTTTGTATATATATTAATCACAGTGTGTATACACACACATATATTTATTTTAAATCTGGCTATTAAAAAATCCAACAATCTGGAGTCACAAAGTTATTCCTTACTATCTGTTTCTCCTCTTGTCAGCCCTCAATGGGATAGAATAACAACTTCCTCTGACAGACTATCATATTCTCAAGTTATCCAGGTTTTTCTATCTTCTTTTTCAGACAGGGTCTCACTTTGTTGCTCAGGCTGGGCTTCTGAGATCCTGAGCTGAAGGGATTCTCCTGCCTGAACCTCTCAAGTAGCCAGGGCTACAGGTGCATACTACCACACCTAGCTGATTCTTTTGGTTAAATTCATCAGGTTCTTTAACCTGAACATAAGGAAAATGTTCCTTCATGGCTCTTCTTCCTTCACAGCTCAATTGACCCACGTGAAAGACCCAGACTTAGACCTATATACATTTTAAAAGAGGAAAAATTGTAAGTCTTCATGGCGAGTGCCTATAGTTCCAGCTACTCAGGAGACTGAAGCAGTAGGATCACAAGTTCAAGGCCAGTCTAGGCAATTTAGCAAGACCGTCCCAAAATTTTTAAAAAGGGCTGGAGATGTACCTTAGAGGTATGGCACTCCTGGGTTTAATCCTCAGTCCTGTAAAAAAAAAAAAAAATAGGGTTTGATGACTCTATTATCAATCACTCAAATAACAAAATACTATTAGCTATATATCATTTGCATTTGTAGAATCACTTGCCATAGGTAAAATGAAATTAACAAGTCTGAGCCAGTTCTTAAGCTGGCCTTTAACCTTTTCTGCTGTTTTCCTCTCCAACCCCTTTCTAGCCATCTAATTCTATCTTTACCATGTCAGGTGACCAGCTAGTCAGGGTTAGGGATCCCCACTAGTCAGGGTGATTTAGTTGTGACACTGCCTATGGACCTAGCTCATCTATATCGTTCTTTTGTGTTTTTATGAATCCACTTCAGAGGATTCACATACCTTATTTTAAAAAGATCAACCAAACCAACACACTACTCAATTCTTGTTGCTTTAGTCAGAAAGAAGAAGAAAAAAGGGTCTGAGGAAAAGAAGATAATTGATAAGGTGCTATGTGTGGCTAATTTTGTTTATCTTGATTTTATTTGTGTGTCTGTGTGTGTACACACATGCACGTAGTACTTGGGAATCTCACCCTAGGCTTTACGCAAACTGTGTACAAGCTCTGTCACTGAGCCACAGCCCAGCCCTCAATTGTAGGCTGGTTTTCATTGTTGTTTGGGGTTTTTTAAGAGGATTTTTTTTCTTTACTTTTTGGTTGGTTTTGTTTTGTTTTGTTTGGTGGTGGTGGTGGAGGGTTGGACCTACGTTGAACCTAGGGACACTCCATCACTGAACTATACTCTCAGCCCTTTTTATTTTGAGACAGGGTCTCACTAAATTGCCAAGGCTGGCCTCAAACTTGCAATCCTCCTGCTTCAGCCTCCCAAGTAGCCAGGATAATAGAAGCCCAGCTTCTCAATTTTATTTAATTTTACTTTTTTTCTACACAGAAGTATTCATCATATCTTGGAAAAATGACTCATAAGTTTCTTAGGTTTCATTTGTATTTATCTTGTTGTGATTGCTTGAATGAATATGAGTATGGAGTAGTTTGTTAAAGTATTGTGCTTTTTCTAGTTCTAGGGAAAAGTACCTGTCAAGGTTTGAATGTTCATGCCCGCCCCACCCCCCTCACAATTTATAAGTTGAAATCCTTACCCCCAAGATGATGGCATTAGGAAGTGGAAACTTTAGGAGATGATTAGGTCCTAATTCACGATTAGGTTTTGCCCTCATGAATGGGTTTTTGCCCTTGTAAAAAAAGGCTGCAGAGCTGCCACTTTCCACCATATGGGGGCACAGCAAAAAAGTACTGTCTAGACTAGAAAGTGGGCCCTCACCAGACAGAATCTGCTGGTGTTTTGATCTTAAACTGCTCAATCTCCAGAACTATGAGAAATAAATTTCTGTTATTTATAAGCTACTTAGTTTATGACATTTTGTTATAGCAGCCTGAATGGACTTAAGATGGTACACTGCAAAATCTCTATAATGAATGCTTCATTTAAATACTTAAAGGCCATAATATCTGAGAAAAGCACCTAAAAGTACTTTTTAAAATTTGAAGTTATTCAAAATATTAAGAATCGTATTGATTCACATATATATATATATTACTCAGTTAAACATTAAACATTTAGTTCTATAATTAAATGCTTGAACTCCTTCATTTCTGACTTTTCTGTATTTTGTATATCCTTCTAATATATGTACATCTAACCATGGATGGGTCCCAAAGTAATTCTATGCACCTGTAAATGCATTTCCTCCAAAGCCATGCCATAAATAATTTCAAAAACTATTTCAAAGAGTTTTAGAAGCAAGGAGTGGTGGCATACACCTGTAATCCCAGTGACTCAGGATGCTGAGGCAAGAGGATGGCAAGTTCAAGTCCAGCCTGGGCAGTTTATCCAGATCTTGTCTCAAAAGAAATAGACTGGGGGTATAGCTCAGCAGCAGAGCACTTGTGTAGCATAAGCAAGGCCCTAGGTTCAATACCCCTTTAATAACAAAAGTCAGAATAATGGGATGCATATTTTCGTGCAAAAGCAACCAAGTAATATTTTTAAATTAATTACCCTGTGATCACAAGGATGCTGAGCACTGAGCACTCCCATATGTCAGCAATGAATGTAAAATGTAAATTTAGGAAAAGCAATGTGACCAGATGTGTCGAATTCATACCTTTGATCAAGCCATGTGGCTTCTAGGAATCTCTTCTATATCAGTCATAGATTAACTAAATGATATATGTATAGATATTGATCATGGTATTGTATAAAATCATAAAAAATAAAAATAACCTCATTATCTAGCAGTCTGGAATCAGGAAAACTGAGACTTGAGTGTTTAATCAGATTTTCCAAACTCAAACAAATGAAGTGCAGATCTAACTTTGAAAACTCATCTGTCCACGTCCAGTGCTCTTCCTGTATCCCTTAAGCTGGTGGTTTTTCTGGTGACTTTCCTGGAGCTTCCTCAAAGTGCCTCTCAGACTCTAGAATTAAAAGCTTATTTCTGGTTTTTATTTTGTTGTTGTTGTTGTTTTGGTTTTCCTGTGCTTATTATTAGTGACTTTCAATCCCTCTTGTACCCAGTCTCAAGCCTTTCGGTCCAAGTAAGATTTCTTGGGGATGAGAAGGTAGAACAGAGAAAGCAGGAACAGAAAATCTTTGCCACTCTCCACCATGCTGGATATAGACCCACTCTGTACCTGTGTGAGCTAAAGACGCAGCCACTCCTCCCTGAACCACTCTTGACTATGAGGCTCAGGATTGGCAGGCTGGCAGGAAAAACCTTAACTCAGTGCTGTCATCAAGGTGGCAGGGCTGGGGCTATAAGTAAGTGGTAGAGCTGCTTGCCTAGCAGGTGTGAGGCCCTGGGTTCAATCTCCAGCACAGGAAGGACGGAAGGATGGAAGGACGGAAGGAAGGGAGGAAGGGAGGGAGGAAGGGAGAAAGGGAGGGAGGGAGAGAGGGAGGAAAGGGCCTTTCTAGAGAACATTAATTGCACTTAGATTCCGCCTCCCCTAGGAACCAGTTCCCCATCCTTCCATTTCTGTTTTATTAATAACAAGCAGTATTTTCTCTGGAGAAGTGGAACCTCTAGGAGCCTCTCCTGGAGTTCCTTTGCCAAGGAGGGACAATGGTTGAACTGTTTCTCTCCGCTGATGGAAAGAAGCCACAAGCCATGCACAGGCTAACCCATGATCCCTAAGTAGGATTTTTGATTTCCGTCATATTGATTTAGCGGTTACAGCTAAACAAGCCAAACATCATTTCCCCCCAAATTCAGTGGCCATTATTAAACATTGTACACATGTATCAAATTATACTGTGCCTCATAAATGTACACAATTATACACCAATAAAAATTTTTTCTTGAAAAACATGTCAGCTATATTTAATTACCTAAGCCAGTGATTTTCAGAGTACATCAGCATCACCTGAAACTTGTTAGAACTGCAAATTCTTTTTAAAAAAATTTTTTTAGTTGTAGATGGACACAATACCTTTATTTTGTTTATTTATTTATTTTTATGTGGTGCTGAGGATGGAACCCAGTGCATCACACTTGCTAGGCAAGCGCTCTACCACTGAGCCACACCCTCAGGCCCTAGAAATACAAATTTTTGAGTCCCACCCTAACCTATTGGACCCATTGGTGTGGTGGCTGCTCAGGCATGCAACCAAGCAGTTAGCACACTAACAGACCTTCCAGGGGATTCTGTTGTGCTGAGTCTCAGAGACACCGCCCTCTGCTTGCAGTGTATATCCACCCATAACATCTATAACATAAATCGAGCTGTCAAGAAAGTAGTCTTAAAGGTATATTTTTACTGAGCCCTGACCAATGGCATGCCAAGTCCTAGGTAGAGGGGAAGACACACAAGAAACAGGTGAGGTTCTCCTTACCCTTAGGTGCTGGTAAAAGTAACAATTCCAGATTTACTTCGTAGTTAAAGCATTGCAAGACAATAATTAATCATGCTCATAATTATGATTTAAATGCTACAATTAATTCATGATTAATTACCAAGTGAATGGGGTGGAGGAAGGGAATATTTGTGGTTAAACAGGACTGTAGAATCCTTTGCCTTTGGCCCCAGGCTTGCTGGAATGCTTTCTAGAAACAGGAAAGTTTATTCAGTGTTTAGGAGTGCCTCTTGCCAGGCTTACCAAGGTGTAGGCGAATCACTGATGTCTCTGCACTTTTGATAACTCGTCAGTGCATCTTTACTGGCATTTCTTTTCTTTCCTTTCTTCTTTTAAATATGTATTTTTTAGTTGTAGGTGGACACAATACCTTAATTTTATTTTTATGTGGTGCTGAGGCTCGAACCCAGTGCCTCATGCCTGCCAAGCGAGCACTCTACCACTGAGCCATGACTCCAGCCCCATGTTTACTGGTTGTGTTACTGGTATTTCTACCAAATAAGAGTGCTTGCAGAGAGAGTGCTTGCAATACTGGAACCAAATAATGACTGATGGGGTCTTGATTTTTTTTTTCTTTTTTTTGGGTACTGGGTATTGAACTCAGGGGTACTCAACCTCTGAGCCACATCCTCAGACCTATTTTGTGTGTTTTTTTTTTTTTAATGTAGAGACAGGATATCACTGAGTTGCTTAGCGCCTTGCCATTACTAAGGCTGGTTTTTTTGTTTTGTTTTGTTTTTGTTTTTGAACTCATGATTCTCCTGTCTCAGCCTCCCAAAGTGCTGGAATTACAGGCGTGTGCCACCGTGCCAGGCTCTGATTTCTTTTTTTCACTTGAGATTGAAAAAAACTGAGAACTGCTATTATTGTCTTCTCTTCCTTGTCTCCAGATGTTGTGCTCCTTGGACTGAAGTGCATCTAACTTTGTGATCTGAATCTCTCAAGATAGAATGAATAATAGGACAGGGACTTGTGCTCTAAATAATACCTCCAGCTCTAAAGAACGGAGAGGAAAGGCAACAGAAGGAATCTTGTTATAGGGGCAAGGAGGTTGTGGGCTCTAGACAAAGGCCTGAGGTTGGGCCTGGGAACCTGCTTCCGTGCTTTTCTTCCTCTCTTTTCTACCAGTCCTCCTCCTCTTTACCAAAGACATGTGCATGTACACTCTTGTGCATGCACACGCGCACGAGTGTAAACATCAATGAAAGTATTGCATAATGTAATCCCTAATGCATTTCAAGTGCCTGCCCCAGTACCTGGTACATGATAAGTTCTTATTATTAACATTTTAATTTATTTTACAGTAATTGTTTTCCTTTCCCTTTCATCTTTTTTCCTGTTGCTTCCTTCTTTGCCTGGGCAAATTCTCAGTCTCAGCCCTATTACAATATTACTGAAGCCCCTTCCACCTCTTCTACCCAGCAACATAAGGCTTATCACACTTCTGTGTGGCCACTTACATCACACTGTTATGTCATGTGATATGTAGTTGTGTCTATACACCCCCCTCAACTGAAAACTCTTTAAATGACAGGTCCTAAGTTTTACACACGTTCTTATCTCCTGGGTAAGCAGAGCACCTGGCACTTATTAATTATATGTTAGGCGAATATTTAATAAAATGAGGCGCTAAGAGAAAAGGGAAAATCTGAAAGTTGTGTGCTTTCATTTAAGATCACTTACCATCGGCAGTGTGATCATGTTCTCTGGGTTCCAGATGCTGCCTCTTCTGTATTATCTTTCATGGGTTTCATTGCCTTATTACTTCCAAACTTATAGCAACTGTTTCCTTCTGCAAAATACCTTAGCTGCAATCTCTTCCAGGTCCACCTGCTTTGTCACATCTTCCCTGAAGAACCTTTTTTTCTTCCATGTTGTTTTCTTTTTTTTTTTTTTAATTTGAAAACACCATTTTTACTAGTTCAACAAATTTAACATAAATTTTGAATGAAATTTTCAATAACAAATGGCACCAATTTTGATGGCTTTCTTAAAAGTAAAAGAATACTTTGCATTTTAAAAAATTTTTACTTATTAATTTGTATATGGTGCTGAGGATCGAACCCAGTGCCTCACCTGCGCTAGATGAGTGCTCTACTGCTGAGCCACAACCCCAGCCCAATACTTTGCATTTATATATCATTCTTTCTCTTAGAAGTCCTTTCTAAATTTTA
This sequence comes from Geosciurus inauris, assembly GCA_004024805.1. Lineage (NCBI taxonomy): Eukaryota > Metazoa > Chordata > Mammalia > Rodentia > Sciuridae > Geosciurus > Geosciurus inauris. The sequence continues at coordinate 96,077 of PVHX01002713.1, forward strand.
AATTATTCTTGCATCTCTGCAGAAGAAAAATAAAAGTTTTGGCAGAAATCTTAAAATATCTGTGCAGAGGAATACATAAGATGGTGCCCTAGTACTAAAGGAGAATAGAATTTTCCTTTGATCTTTATCTTCTTCATCCCATATTATTTTATATATTCTTTTAATTTGTTCTTATTAGTTACACCTGATAGAATGTATTTTGACATATTATACATATATGGAGTATAACTTCTCATTCTTCTGGTTGTACATGATGTAGAATTACATTGGTAATGTAATTGTATATGCACATAGGGTAGTAATGTCCATTCTACTCTTTCCTATTCCCATTCCTCCTCCCTTCCCTTCATTCCCCTTTGTCTAATCCAAACTACTTCTCTTCTTCCCTACCTCTCACCCCTTATTGTGAATTAGCATCCACATATCAGAGAAAACATTCAGCCTTTGGTTTTTTGGGATTGGCTTATTTCATTTAGCATGATATTCTCCAGTTCCATCCATTTACTAGCAAATGCCATAATTTCATTCTTCTTTATGGCTGAGTAATATTCCATTGTGTATATATATGTCACATTTTCTTTATCCATTGACGGGCACTTAGGTTGGTTCCATAGTTTAGCTATTGTGAATTGAGCTGCTATAAACATTGATGTGGCTGCATCACTGTAGTATGCTTATTTTAAGTCCTTTGGGCTTAAAGCTGAGGAGTGTGATAACTGGGTCAAATGGTGGTTCCATTCCAAGTTTTCTGAGGAATCTCCACACTGCTTTCCATAGTGGTTGCACCAATTTTCAGTCTCACCAGCAAGATATGAGTGTACCTTTTTCCCCACATCCTCACCAACATTTATTGTTGGGTGTATTCTTGATAATAGCCTTTCTGTCTGGAGTGAGATAGAATCTCAGTGTAGTTTTGATTTACATTTCTCTAATTGCTAGAGATGTTGAACATTTATGCATATATTTGTTGCTCGATTATATTTCTTCTGTGAAGTGTCTGTTCAATTCCTGTGCCCATTTATTGATTGGGTTGTTTTTTTGGTGTTAAGTTTTTTGAGTTCTTTATATACCCTGGAGATTAATGCTCTATCTAGGGTGCAGGTGGCAAAGATTTTTCTCCCATCTGTAGGCTCTCTCTTCACATTCTTGTTTCCTTTGCTGTGAAGAAGCTTTTTAGTGTGATTCTATCATCCCATTTGTTGATTTTTTATTTTACTTCTTGTGCTTTGTCTTGTTAATTAAAAAAGTCAGTTCCTAAGCCGATATGATGTAGATTTGGGCCAACTTTTTCTTCTATTAAGCACAGAGTCTCTGGTCTAATGCCTAACCTTAATCCACTTTGAGTTGAGTTTTGTGCAGGGTAAGAGATAGGGGTTTAATTTCATTTTGCTACGTATTCCATGTTGTTTTCTAAAACACTGCACTCTAGTCTTTATTGAGTCCTTACTATTTGTTTATTAAATAAATATATATTGAGGGAGTATCTACTATATGCCAAGCACTGTTCTAAGTACATTATGAAATAGAAGAGACAAAAATCCATTTTTTGGGTCTGGCTCTGGGCTGGATGTTTTCTATATATAGCATCTCATTGAACACATGTTGTGAAAATGAACTTCTCCAAGTGTTACAACAAGTTTCAATCTAGAGAACTAGGGAATGCTTCTAATTTATATTCATCTCTTTTACTCTAGCTTGACTTGCAAAATAAACCATCAAATTATCACTAATTATGCCATATCCTTTTATATATTATGAAATTTACCAAGTTCCTCCTCTGGCTCAAAGCCCCTTATTGAGCATCAAGCAGGCACGCATTAAAATCTCACCCTAACCTGTGTTGCATGCTGACATACAGCTGTGTTTATCAGGTGAGATCACTTAATAGTATTTTGCACCCAGGTAGCAGCTTGGATAAGACTGTCGAAGCTCCTGTGTGCCTGGTTCCTTATAGTTATTGTTAGGCTGATGACCACATGGCCTAGAGCTTTGGAACTGGTTTGATTTTTTTTTTTTTTTCATTGTTCACTGAAAACATTTGTTGAGGCAAATAGAAATCCTGGTTTGATTTTTAATTCCTAGTTGCAAATAGGGAATGTTGAAGAGTAATTAAGAGCTAGTGTATCCAGCTGGGCATAGTGGTGCAAGTCTGTAATCACAGCAGCTCTGGAGACTAAGGCAGGAGGATAGTGAGTTCAAAGCCAGCTTTAGCAAAAGCAAAGTGCTAAGCAACTCAGTGAGACCCTGTCTCTACATAAAACACAAAATAAGGCTGGGGATGTGGCTCAGTGGTTGAGTACCCCTGAATTCAATCCCCAGTACCCGGCCAGCCCTCCCCAAAAGAGATAGTGTATCCAAATTTTTAGGGTTTTTTTTGGAGGGATTTTATTCTTTTTTTCTCTCTTTTTCTTTCTGCTGGGGGTTGGACCTGGATCCTTACATGTACTAGGCAAATTGTGTACCACTAAGCTACATCCCCAGCCCAGCCCAATAGTACTTTTTTTTTTTTTTTGGTACTGGAGATTGAACTCAGGGGCACTGGACCACTGAGCCACACCCCTAGCCCTATTTTGTGTTTTATGTAGAGACAGGGTCTCACTGAGTTGCTTAGCGCCTCGCTGTTGCTGAGGCTGGCTTTGAACTCGCAATTCTCCTGTCTCAGCCTCCCTAAATGCTCGGATTACAGGCTTGCGCCACTGTGCTGGGCTCCAATAGTATTTTTTTAAACACAAATTAAAATTTTTATTGTGGTAAAAAACACACAACACAAGATTTACCATCTTAACCATTTTGAAATGCACAGTTTGGAAATGCTGAGAATATAGACACTGCTGTGAAAGTGATCTCCAAAACTTTCTCATTTTGCAAATCTGGAACTCTGCACCACGTGAACAGCTAGCTCCCTTTTCCCCCTCCCTGGAATGTCTCTGAAGTATATCCATGCCCCAAGCTTACAGAATTTAATTCTTTTTATCACAGAGGTCTCTGAAAGCACAAGAAAAAAAAATAGTAAAGGAAAAGTAAAACGCTGTCTGTTTCCCTATGAGACAATCTTCTCTTGTAAAGATGGATGGTGTCAGTTCCCTGCAGGGCTTCAGGTCTTTAGCAGACACCTCTGGCCTTGCGTGGTGCGAGAGAGTTAGAACACCTTTTGGTTGGTTGTGTGTTTGGGGAGAACAGCCACAGTGCTACATTCTCTCCCTCACGTGTGGCCTGTGCATGATGCCTCCAGTGATGGCCTCAGCAGGCCACTAAAGTCCATGTTCCATCATTTCCATTTAGGATTACTGTAGGTTTTGAGGAAAGATCAGGAAACTTGTGTCTTATGTACCTGAAAGTACTGGAATTACCTGTCTAGTCTGCTTCTGTCTTCACTGCCTCAAGCTCGCTCTCACCAAACTCAATCTGGATTTATGAAATATGAAAAGAAAGTGTTGTAAAACATGGAATGTGACTATGTGACAACTGAGCCTTTCCCACTGTAGAGTGTGTTTATGCATTCCCTAACCAACACTGTAGGCAACAGCTTGCCCTGGGATGGGGCCTGGAAGCTGTTAGACCTTTGTTTCATTTGATTTTTTGTAGTTTCTAAATATCTCTTTGATGTCCTCCTTCTTCCCATTCTTAGCTCACATGGTTAAGGCAGAGCTAACTCCACCTCTCCCTTTAGAGGTAAGCATGTCACCTAGGAATATCCGCAGAACACTGTCCCCATAGTGGTGCTGATGAAAGCCACCAGGCTGTCCCTTACGTCCAGCAAGGGCTGTGAGAATTGCCTCCTGCGAGACATGGATGTCCAGAGCAAGATCCAGTAGCATCTGCTGTAAGTACCTTTCAGCTACAGGGTAACACGATCAAAGTGAACTGGTTATTTCAGTCTGATGGGAAATAAGATTAGAAAAATTAGATATATTAGGGGGCTGAGATTGTGGCCCAGTGGTAGAGTGCTTGCCTTGCATGCATGGGGCACTGGGTCTGATCCTCAGCACCACATAAAAATAAATAAATAAAGATGTTGTGCCCATCTACAACTAAAAATAAAAAAAAAGAAAATTAGATATATTAGAAAGTATGGAAATAAGTGATATTTCATTAAGAAGGTGCTAATGAATTAAGGGAACACGTTGAGAGAACTGAGGAACAAGTAAAACTATTCTTAAACTATCAAATTTCATACATACGTTTGTTTTTGGAATATAGTAAGGCTTTATTTTTGCACCAGGAATGTTGCTCAACAGTAAAGTGCTTACCTGCAATGTGTAATGTAGTGGGTTTAATCCCCAGCACCACCAATAAAAAAGACTTTTTTGGGGATTGAACTCAGGGGCACTCAACCACTGAGCCACATCCCCAGCCCTATTTTGTATTTTATTTAGAGACAGAGTCTCACTGAGTTGCTTAGCACCTTGTTGTTGCTGAGGCTGACTTTGAACTCACTATCTTCCTGCCTCAGCCTCCTAAACTGCTGGGATTACAGGTTTAAACCACTGTGCCTGGCTAAAAAAGACTTTTTAATAGAGAGGAAAAAAAGCAGTGCATGTCATTTCTGCACTGAGCCCTGTGTTGGGCATTTTTGTGACATCGGTATTTTTAAAACTTCTCTATAGATAGTTTTAGCAACTTTCACTTCAAAAAGTACTTCTGGACATTTTGAACTGAACTGTGTTTTTCAGTTGAAGATTAACTTGTTTAGAAGACTTTGTGCTACTAAAAATACCAAAAGATAAAAAAAATAATAAAGAAATAAGCAGCTCAATCTTTACTGATCTTTATGATAACCCAATTTCCCTCATGGTTGTCTACCTTTTGAAGAAGCTCCATTAACTTGATCCTTCATGGGTTACTAGGGCAGTAACTTTCTAATTATTTTTGACATTTACACACTTAAGAAATATTTTATATGTAAATCTAGAACAGATATCCTGCATATATATTGGCATAGATACGTAACATTTCATTAAACATTGCCTTCCCTTACAGCCTGTGATACACTGATCTTTTTTCCATTCTATTCCGTTTCATTTCATCCATACTATTGCTTTATTTATTTTGTTCTGTCCTCTTCTGTTTCACTTCTAAATGTCAGTTGTAACTCACAAAATTGATTTTATGATAACTAATTGGTCTTAATGGGTAGTTTGAAAAACAATGTTCTAGTCTAGGGTATAGCAAAATATAAACACAAAACATGCTTTCTTTCTGTTTTAGCCCCAGGAACTCTGTTGGTTGACTTCAGAGTCACTTTCCACACTTCTTTTTTATTCATCCATTATTCCTCATTTCAATTAATAATAGAGGACTAGCTATGAAACTCCTGACTCATGATCATTATTGGGAATAAGGGAAATAACAGAATCATTACTGGGCAAGATAGATGTGGTTTCCACTTGTCCAGAGCTTACAGGACTAATCAACTTATAAGAAAATAAACAAACCCTCCCCTGTGGAGTGCACAGCAGTGTGCTATCTCAGGGAGCCAGTGTGAACCTTGCCACACTAAGGAAGGGGTAGTGGTAGAAAAGAGACCAAATGTGCTCTTATATTAAGGTGCTGGGGTGTCAAAGGTGATGATAAATGCAGGTTTTAGAAAGGAAGGCATTTTCCTTGGCTCTGCAAAGATGATGAATGGGGAAGCATGACCCCTTCTCAGCTGCTGGTGTGATAGTGTGGGGGTGGGTATCTTGTAAATGATTATGACAAGATAAAAATAATGCAATAGAACCAACATAGTCATTTTTGAGTTGCATAGAAGGAAGGGATAGTTGGAAGGAGAGGAAATGGAGACTAAGGGGAGAGGAAATGAAAGGAGATGATGGTGGACATCCAGAAAGAAGACTGGTTGTAAGGGGACATTTTCCACAATAAGAGACTTGAATATTTTGACAGGTTAAGGGAAAGGAAACAGTGGAGAGGCAGAGACAGGTCATGGTTAACTGATGAAGTAAGGTGTTAGGCAGAAGTGGAGGGATTCACTGGGAAAGAGTCACTACATGGAGACCTTTTTATGGCTAAGGCAAAGATAAAATGTGATACTATTAAATTTGCTATTAAGAGCAAAATATAGGGCTGGGGTTGTGGCTCAGTGGTAGAGTGCTCGCCTCACACGTACAAAGCACTGGGTTCGATCCTCAGCACCACATAAAAATAAATAAATAAAGGTATTGTGTCCATCTACAACTAAAAAATATTTTTTTTCTAAAAAAGAGCAAATTATTTGATAGGTTAGAAAATTTATCAGTACCTTTTCTTGTTTTCTTGAATGACAAAAGAGTATGTTGTCCTAAAGTGACTCCCTAAGTTACAAATCCTCTTGCTTCATCCCTCTATTTCATTGATTTCTTTGGGCTTGTCAAAGCTACATCATCTTTCATTCCATAACCCCTTATTTTTTCAAATTGTAATGGAAGAATAACATTCACATAGGAAAGTTTGGGAAGCAAAAGTGTGCTGTTTGATGGATTTTCATCATAAGAGCACATCTGTGAGTAATCTGCATCCACTTTAAGAAGCAGAACATTGCCAACATTCTGGAAGCCAACCATTTCCAGGAACCCCTTCAGGTCTGTCTCCCCATTCAAGACTAACTGCTATCCTGCCTTCTAACAAAGGGCTTTAGTTCTCATTTTTGTGGTGGTTTTGTTTTGTTTTGTTTTGGAGGGTGGGAGCAGAGGCGAGTGGCACTGGGGATTGAACTTAGGACCTTGTGCATGCTAGACAAGCTCTCTACCACTGAGGCCCATCCCAAGCCCAGAAAGAGTTTATTTTTAAGTGAGAAAATTTATCTTAAGTAGATAAATTCACATGCAAGATTTTTTTTTCATAGAAAGTTTTCCAAGTAAGGAAGCTACTTCCAACCTGTTCTCAACTGTCTACCTCAAATATTTCCTTCACTCCTCTATTGTTTGCCTAGTTAGAGTCAAGTGGAGTGAAGAATAGGCCAGTCCGAGGGTTTTGGTCTGGAAGACTCCCCTTAGAAACAAATGTTCTGCAATGAAATGAGAAGCAGGATTAAAACCAAATGTGGCAGGGTGTATTGGTGCATCCCTGTAATCCCAGCGGCTTGAGAGGCTAAGGCAAGAGAATCGCCAGTTCAAAGCCAGCCTCAGCAACACAGTGAAGCCCTGAGGAACTTAGCAAGACCTTATCTCAAAATGAAATATAAAAACAGCTGGGGATGTGGCTCAGTGGTTAAGCATCCCTGGGTTCAATCCCCGGTACCAAAACAAATGTGAACAAATTTTTATAATAGGTAACTTATTTCTAGTTATCTTATGCATCTGATGCACTGATATCAATTTAAAAATGAAATTTCAATATTACAACATGAAGTTTTGGAAGATACAAAAAAGTCAGTTTATTACCCAGAAATGTCATTTTTAATGTTACTATACATTTCTCATTGATTATATTGTTTATTGAATACACACACACACACACAAACACACACACATATATATGTAAGGTACGTGCTATGGCATTGTCTTTCATAGTGAAAAATGAAAACATTTTAACATCCATAATAGAGAATGGTTAAATTATGATACAATCACAAAACTAAGACATATCAAACAGAATCAAATGGAACTATGTGAACTGACATGGGAGGGTATTCATCATCACCAATTTATAAGTAGAAAAGATTCAGAACTATAAAATAATCTCATGTTTAAAATGTATAGATGAAAAAGGATTTGGATGTTTATTTTTAATTTTTATTTCTTCATTTCTATTTTATTAAAAAATTCATTTTTTATAAATAAATCTTTATATGACCCAGGAGTGCTGTACCACTAAACTATATCCCTAGCACTTTTTAGTTTTCATTTTGAGATAAGGTCTTGCTAATTACCTGGACTGGCCTTGAACTTGTGAGCCTCCTGCCTCAGCCTCCGGAGGAGCAGGGATTAACAAGCCACTGCACCCAGTTTGGGTGTTTATCTTTTACCCCAAAACATCTTTGGACTCACATAGACATGGCTTAATTTTGTTTTAGGACTAATTAAGAAACACTATATTTCAGAGCCAATACTATTTAAGAACAATGGCAAATGGCTTTTTGTTAATTTATTCAACATATATGTATTGGTAAATAATAGTGTAAAAGCCAAGTGTCTTACGGAAATTTGTCAAGTATTCAGTTATTACATTCATAACACTTTCTATAATATACTAGTTTTTCAGTTTTAGCAAGTCATTCATACAGTGTCACTAAAGCAAGTGTGATTTATTGAAATCATACCCTCTGCCTTTAGTAGTGTAGAAGAGGCAACCAGAATACTACAAGTGCAACATCATTTATTTCCAGTTGTCCTGAAGTTGATATATAACTATAAAAGTATTCTGCTTCTACCACTATAAACAGTCCTCTGTCTTTATTAACAAACTTTCTAGGAGCTAGCAGAAAGTGGTGAAGAAATCTATGTTTCAGGGCTGGGGTTGTGGCTCAGTGGTAGAGTGCTTGCCTAGCACACGTGAGGCACTGGGTTCCATCCTCAGCACCACATAAAAATAAATAAAGGTTTGTGTCCACCCACAAGCTTTTATATTTAAAAAAAGAAATCCATGTTTCACTCAGAATGAGATGTAGTTTTCTTTTTTCACACACACACATATAATCACATATCATTTTAAGTTACTTAATGGTTATATTTACTTAATACCATTTACTTAAATTATATTTACTTCAGGGTTTCAACCCAATAGATCATACACTACTACTTCTTTTTTTTTTCCTAGATCATACACTTCTTAAAGGCAAGGATATTGTCTTTCTTGTTTGTATCCTGGCCCCTAACAGTCCTCAATACATACCAATATTATTCAATATTTATGTAATGGTATATAGATGCCAATAGTGGTATCTATTTAAGTGAACCTAATATTTTCAAAAGCATGTCTTTTTAAAATGAAGACTTCCATCCATTCATTAAATAGATTTATTAGGAACTGTGGAAGATTTTATTTTCCAGAGATGACTACTACAATGTGTGCCTACAATGTGTGCCATTCTACAGACTCTTTGTACTTCTAGAAGATGACATTCCTCCCATCAAATTTGTGTGACTATGGGGCTGGAGTTGTGGCTCAGTGGTAGAGTGCTCGCCTCGCATGTGTGGGGCACTGGGTTCGATTCTCAGCACCACATAAAAATAAATAAATAAAGGTATTGTGTCCATCCACAACTAAAAAATATTTTAAAAAAAATTGTGTGACTACATCTCTTCTCTTGGAAATGGGGCAGACCTCTATGACTGCCTCAAATAAATGCCGTTGGGAGTGATGCTATATGATTTACAAAGGTAAACCATAAAAATTCCATAGATTCTGCCTTATCCCCTTGAGACATTTACACTTGGAACCCAACCACTGTGTAAGGAAGCCAAGTGGCCACTTAAGGTGGCCATATGTAGGTGTACCAGCCAAGAACTGCAGCTGAGGTCCTAGCCTTCAGCCAGAATCAACTACTAGATGCGCTAGTGGGTGTTCAGATGGTTGCAGCCCCTGGCTGTGGAATCCTCAGCTGTGGCTGCACAAAGAAGCAGTAGGCTGTTCCTACTGGGCCCTGCCCAATTTGCACATTAATGAGCAAAATAAATGATGGTGGTTGTGGTTGTTTTTGTACCAGGGATTGAACCCAGGGGTACTTAACCACTGAGCCACATCCCCATTTCTTTTTATTTTTTATTTTAAGACACAGTCTCACTAAATTATCTAGGAGCTCGGCTCCTAGATAATTTAGTGAGACTGTGTCTTAAAAATTGTGTCTTAAAAATTGTCTTAAAAATTGTCACGGCTGTCCTCAGCTTCCCAAGCTGCTGGGATTATAGGCATGCATAGATTGTTGTTTTAAGCCCGTAAATTTAGGTAGCTTTAGGTACCTAAATTTAGGTACCTTGTTAGAACAAGCCACCATGAATTCACATGCTAGGCAAAATGGAAGGATGGTTTGGGGGCCCAGAGCCCTCCCTTTTATTTCTTGTTGCTAAATCTCAATGCATGAGAAGGAGCATGGTCAAATGGGAGTAAGATTTGAACCCAAAGGACAATCCCAAACCTGTACAAAGAAGTCCCGGAAGATTAATTAGAATCCATTAAACTTCCATTACGTTTCAAAACAAAAACACTAAAAATGTATATGTGATGCACAAAATTTTTGTGTGTGTGAAGAAGCAGGAAAAAATCTTCTAAACAATTATATAGGGCTGGGGATATACCTCAGTTGGTAGAGGGTTTGCCTCACATGCCCCAGTGCCACAAAAAAAAAAAAAAAATTATATAATGATGGTAGCAAACTCTTCCAATATTAATGTGTTAAGAATCATGTAGGGCCAGGCACGGTGGTGCATGCCTATAATCCCAGCACTTTGGGAGGCTGAGACAGAAGATTTGCGAGTTCAAAGCCAGCCTCAGCAACGGCGAGGTGCTAAGCAACTCAGTGAGACCCTGTCCCTACATAAAACACAAAATAGGGCTGGGGATGTGACTCAGTGGTCGAGTACCCCTGAGTTCAATTCCCGGTACCAAAAAAAAAAAAAAAAGAATCATGTATGGAAAGTGTAATTATCTAAAGCTGGTGATTTATAAATATGTAATGGAGGACATGTTACATGCTGCCAGATGACTTAAAAGACTTTCCCAAAGTTACTGAACAGTGAGAACAGAATGTGGTTACTGTCTCATCAAGGCTTTTAACACAGTAAATCATATTGTGATGAAAAAGTAACGCTAGAGTGAGACCCACGCTGCAAGTGTAGATGAGTTAACCGCTGGTCCATGGAACGGGCTGCTTTCTTTCCTGGGAAATTATTTGTGACAGTTAAATTAACCTTAAGGGACTTGAAATTTGGCAAAGATTTGCATACTCCCCCCCCCCCCGTTCTTTATTTATGAACTGCCAAGTTCTTTTCAGAGTACAACAGTGCACTTTTATATTAACAATGAAATACATTATTTGGTAGGAAGCAATGAAGAATGAGATTGAAGAAACCAACTTGGGGCTTATCAACCATTTTAATCTATGAAAACACTACAGTATATAACCTTGAATAACACTGTCTTGACTCTTCAATGACGATAATATGTAAAGTATTTTTATTTAAAACAAATGCAATTATATTTTAATTTTCCCGTTATCCCCATGTAGGCCTAACTACCTATTTCTTACTTTGAAAATGGCTGTTTATAGCCAGGCGCGGTGGCACACGCCTGTAATCCCAGCACTTTGGGAGGCTGAGACAGGAGAATCGCGAGTTCAAAGCCAGCCTCAGCAATGGTGAGGTGCTAAGCAACTCAGTGAGACCCTGTCTCTACATAAAACACAAAACAGGGCTGGGGATGTGGCTCAGTGGTCAAGTACCCCTGAGTTCAATCCCCAGTACACCGCCCCCCCAAAAATGACTGTTATAGGACACAGTGGTACACACTTATAACCCCAGTGACTCAGAAGCTGAGGCAGAAGAATTGGCAGTTTGAGGCTAATATATATATCAAGGGGCTGGAGTATAGCTCAGTGACAGAATGCCCCTGGGTTAAATCCCCAGTACTGGGAAAAAAAAAAAAAAAGCTATCAATCTAGTGTATTTGTCTTAGGCTAACAAGAGTGTGTGCCTTCAGTTCTCAAACTGAACAAATGGTAGCATTTCTACTTGTTTTCTAATAGTGGGATGCCCTCCTGGATGAAGTTAGAATAAACGGACATCAAAGACCCTCCCCATCCTACAGCTTGAGTTCCAAGGGGCCAAGATTCATTAATGATAATTACTAAACCTAAAATATTGATAAAGTATATGCAGAAAGATGTTTATCATGGTACTGTTTGTGATTTCAGAACTGTCAAAAAATTAAAGTTTGTAAAGTGTATTATGCATAACTTTATAAAGTATGATTTTGAAGAAATTTTAGAAATGGAAGATCTAAACTCCTGTTGAATTGATAGAAAAATAGCAAAATGCATTAAGTTGCTAACAACATCCTTATTAGAGTAATAGAATAAAGAATGATTTTTTCTATTTTCTGTAAACAGTTGTTAAGTATTTAACAATACTTGAATTCATTGGCACTTAACAGTACTCTTGTGCAGGAGTAAACAGAGGTCATTTTGAGCCACAGACCAAAATAAAGTGACAAATAAATATGTAGAAAGTCTTGGCAGAAGATTTTGTTTTGTCAGATAGAAGCAGCACATAGAGGTGACATTGATCAGTAGACATAGTCCCCTCACAAATAAACTCTACTCCTTTCCTGTTTTCCTCAACAGTCTGCCTGAATATTCCATCAAACTCCTTCAGACCCTCAATTTTTCACAGTCTGGAGATAACAAAAGACATTTTGTGTATAAGTAGGAGTAAGTAGTATTTTATTTTTTATTTAGAAAATAGCAGATGTACATCAGGAAGTGCAAAGCTGTTTTTGAAAAATGAGACTTAGTATACATGAAGAATTATGAAAAATATATGAAGGTGAGATGCCGTCAGAGGTATACCTGGTTTTGAGGAAAAAACTTTAAAACTAGGAAGGAAAGTGAAGGAAGGAAAGTCAGTAAGAAGTAAAAGTGGATCTTGCAAAGCTGAAGTAGTTGAGTCACAGACTTTATGGGAAAGTGTTGGTATAAGCAAAAGTTAGGTTGTGATGAAAAATAGATAATCCTGGATCGGGAGAGGGCTGGCAAAAAGGAGGTCTGATAAAATTATCTTGACCTTCTAAATAATTTTGGGTTTTCAAAGAGGTCTGGGATTTCAAACCTGCCAGCATAAGCTTATTTTGAAGCTACAATTTTCGTGTAGTTTGCAAATTCAGGTTTTAAAGACTATCGGAAAATTTTTGCTTTTCTCTCCTTGGTTAACTAGGTTTATTCTTGGGCGATATTGTTATCTTGCCCAATATACACTTCCATTTTAAAGATTTTTCTAGTTACAAGTACTAATAATAGGTTAATGCAAATAGTCTATAAATTAATAGTTAATAATTAATTTAATAGTTAATGCAAATAGTCTATAAAAATGTTCATTTTGCCTTCTACCCTGCATGCATCCAAAATAATTAGTCAAAATTCCTTCCCAAATATGAAAACCAATATACCGGAAATTCTGGCTGGCATCTTCCGTGCTTATCAACATCATTATTATTTGCATATATTTGGAATAAAGACATGGGGCAAATAACATTATCTGTGCCTTGCTTGAAACCAATTTTTTTTCTAAAGAATATCATTAAAATGTTTCATTGTTTGGACAAATCCATTTCATAGTCCTTACATGTGGCTATAATAGTTCTTTATTATGATGGTTATAAGAAATTCTTCATGAAGTCATCAATTGTGTATGAAAAATTGTCCATTTCTTGTCCCCAGTCATTCCTCTCTCTGACAAAAAAAATAAAAATGAGTTGTTGCCAAACTCATCTTCAAATTCCTTCAAATTCCTCTTTTCTTTGCTTACATAAACAATTCCAATCAAAATTTTCTCCCACTTTCTGCTGTACAATTACCCCATGGGAACTTTCAGGTTTTTTCAATGGTGGTTTCCAAGATCAGAACTCTATAGTGTATGCTCTCCATCAATTATTTAACTAACGACTATGTTTAATCAAGTGAGTACATGTTTGTCATTCAACTACTATACATGATTCAAATATGAGCACAGTGCTTTAGGTATGATTCATAAGCAAGTTGAATGCTTGATCCACACCTACTTTTTATTTGGTACTAATCCTTCTTAATACCTTAATTTTATTATAGAAATTTAGTGGAATTAACCTTAAACAACTCCTAAATATATAATTAATTACATTCAGATTCTATGATGATTACTTTTTAATCTCAGTCTGACACTCCAATAGAGATTTAGAACCCAGTGTCAGTCGCCAGTAGATGAAGAGGCCTCTCCAGCTTTGGCCTGTATGGGCTCGCTAATTATATAAACTGCATTTATTTTTGCTGAAAAAAAATCTCAGTGATTAGTTAAGTGTATGCCAAAGGCTTAAAGAAGTCAAGGAAGTAAAAGGACTGAGAGTAAAGGGAACTACTTCAAGCAATTTACTGATGGTTTCCGTTAACATTCATTTTGAAGGAGTTTAACTGGTGTAATTTAAAAAAGTTCCTGTGGTCACATAAATTTGGTTTATGCTGGATTAAAAATTAAATAGTTTTTTTCTAGAGGTGGTTGGTTTCTACTATGTTAATTCATTATATTGTGAATCTCCAAGAGGTGAGATATAAAAATGTGTGCTAAACTGTTTTGAACAGAAAACACTCTTCTTCAAAACAGTTTCATTGAGGGATAATGTACACGGCATCCAGCTTACTTTTTTTTTTTTTTTTTAATTTACGTGAAATTTTTATTTAAATGTAAAACCTGTATTTGGAATATTTGTTGCCTTTTTTTGCTTTCTTAAAGTAATCTAGAAACACTAATATTGGTTGGTTATGTTGTTTCCTATCCCTTTTTTAAAAATTTACCTATTCTAATTAGGTATACATGACAGCAGAATGCATTTTGGTTCATTGTACACAAATGGAGCACAGCTTCGTTTCTTTAATTGTACACAATGTAGAGTTGCACCATTATGTGCAGTCATACATGTACCTAGGGCAATGATGTGCATCTCATTCCACCATCTTGCAACTTACTTTTTTTTTTTTTTTTTTTTTTTTTTAGTTGTAGATGGACACAATGTCTTTATTTTATTGCTTTGTATGTGGTGCTGAGGATCGAACCCAGGGCCTCACGCATGCGAGGCAAGCGCTCTACCGCTGAGCTACAATCCCAGCCCCTTGCAACTTTTTAAAAGTAAATTGTACCCATTTTTTAAGGGTTTGGAACATTTTACACCCCTCAAAAAGATTTATTCTAGGCAGGAAAGAGGGTGCATGCCTGCAATCCCAGCAGCTCAAGAGGTTGAGGTAGGATGATTGAAAGTTCAAGGCCAGCCTCAGCAACTTAGTGAGGCCTTAAGCGATTCAGCAAGGCCTTGTCTGTAAATAAAATACAAAAATGGCTGGGCTTAGTGGTTGGTTAAGAGCCCCTGGGTTCAAAAACCAAAAAAAAAAAAGAAAGAAAGATTTATTCTTATTTGTCGTTACTAGCTATTCCTACTTCAAACTTCATGCAACTATTAATATATGTTATGTCTTTATAGATTTACCTTTTTGGAAGTTTTATGTAAATGGAGTCATACAATATTTGTTTATGTGTCTAGTAGCTCTTTTCACTAAATGTGTTTTTGAGATTCATCTACTTTGTAGCATTCATTCCTTTTTATTGCCAAACAGTAGTGCATATAGATAAACCACATTTTGCTTATCTGCTCATCAGTTAGGGGCATTTGAATTGTTTCTACTATTTTGGGCTCTGTGAATAATCCTACTATGAACACTCACATACAAGTTTGTGCATAGACTTTTTTTGTTTTGTTTTGTTTTGTTTTTTGGTACCAGGGATTGAACCTAGGGGCACTTTACAACTGAGCCACATCCCCAGCCACTTTTATTATTTTTTAATTTTGAGACAGGTTCTCGCTAAATACCTTAGGGCCTCGCTAAATTGCTGAGGCTGACTTTGAACTTGTGATCCTCTTGCCTCAGCCTCCCCAGCCACTGGGTTTACAGGTGTGCAGTATCACATTCAGCTAGACATACATTCTTATTTCTTTTGGGTATATTGAATACTTATGATTGAAATTGTGAATCATATGGTAAATTTATGTTGAACTCTTAAAGGTAATTCCAAACTGTTCCCAAAGTGGCTATAGGATTTACATTCCTAATAGCAATGTACAAGATTTCCAATCTCTCTACATCCCTGCCACCACTTGTCATTGTCTGTCTTTTTAAAATTTTTTAAAAATTCTAGATGGACACAATAGCTTTATTTTATTTATTTTATTTTTATGTGGTGCTGAGGATTGAACCCAGTGCCTGTGAGGCAAGCACTCTACCACTGAGCTACAAGCCCAGCCCCATTGTCTGTCTTTTGATTCTAGCCATTCTAGGGGGTGTATAGTGGTTATCTCATTGTGGTTTTGATTTGTACTCCATGATAACCAATAATGTGGAGCATGTTTTCATGGATTTATTCACCATTTACATATCTTTTTTCTCCAAATGTCTATTCAAATTTTTGCCCATTTTTAATTTGGCTAATTTTAATTTGCCCATTTTAATTTGGCTAATAAGGAACAAGAGTTCCTTATTCTGGATATAAGAGCTTAATCAGATATCACTTGCAAATATTTCCTCCCTCCAAATTTTTTTATTTTTTAAATATTTTTTTAGTTGTAGATGGACACAAATATCTTTATTTATTTTTATGTGGTGCTGAGGATCAAACCCATTGTCTCATGCATGCAAGGCAAGCGCTCTACCACTGACATACAATCCCAGCCCCTTTTTATTTTCTTAATGATTGCTTTTGAAGCACAAGCTTTTAAGTTTGACAAATTTCAATCTATCAATTTTTAAAAAATGGTTATGCTTTTTGTTGTATCTACAGAGGTCACAAAGATTTACTCCTGTTTTCTTCCAAGAGTTTCTCGATTTTAGTTCTTACGTTTACATCTATGGTTCATTTGGAGTTAAATCTTGAGTATGCTGTGGGGGTTAAGGGTTTAAATAAGTATATCTTTTTGCATGTGGATATTGAATTGTCCCCTCACTGTTTGTTGAAAAGACTATTCTTTCCCTACTGAATTGCTTTAGCACCTTTGTTCAAAATCAATTAAGCATGAATTTAAAAGTCTTTAGTATGTTAATGTTGTTGTGAATCTCCAACTAGGAGACTATAAAATGTTTCCCAAAATGTTTATAACAAGGAGTCCTTTCCCCTCCCCCCTTTCAAAAACACCTACTGTCATGTGGGTTCTTATGGCTGTCCAAAGGATCCAGCTTTAGGGAATGCTTCTCTAAGTCGTCCAGGGCTCTAACTTTGTTTTTTGAGAGGCAGAGAGGCTGACCGCTAGCTGTATCTGAAAAGTGCTATATCCAAAGACATAGCTTTTATTAATTTACTTATTTGAAGGACGTCTCACTATGTAGAAATGTCTGTAAAAGCTGTTGAAAATAAAGTGAGTTTTCTTATAGGCACAATAGATGAAACTTTGGAGTATGGATAATTTTGCAATTGGTTTTTTCCCCACATTTTTATGGCAATGTATGTTGCTTGACCATGATAATATGACTGAGTAAAGATCAGTAATAAAGTATTACAGTGAAAGATCTATTTCCATACAATTTATCTCACATACACAATATGTACATAGACACATATATAGGAGATACACATTTTCCTATTTAAAACTAGCTTTTGTCTTTTTTATTTAACCAATTATAAAGAAAAATGTTGGATAATTGTTTGAATTTGACCTTGCAAAAGGAACAGTACTATCACTTTAGCTTCATATTGCTGCGACGACAATTTTAGTACAAAAATTAATAGTGAAAAGTCAAATTGTCTCTATCACTTTTTATTTATCTGCAGAATGAGAAAAAATAAAAGTCAATTATGAGAGGGGAATGGTGTTTGCTTCGGCAGCACACATACTAAAATTTTCGACTTTTACACTTAAAAGTTCCTTAAAATAGGTGAGTTCATTCGATGTCAATTTCACATTTTTGTGGGACATATATTTACGTACATTTAACTATGTAAGCCTAAAAGTACATCATTTTAAGAATTCTATATCATCTTTAATTTTTTTATTTTGTCTTAGTATTTGACTAAATCTGCAGCTTCATCATTCTCCTTTTTAAAAAATCAAAATGAAGTATTATAGAATCAAATAAAACTTCTCGATTTCAAAAAATTTCAACTTGGCCCATCTCCTGAAACCTTAGGTTCTGGTCTCCGCGCAAGGATGACACGCAAATACGTGAGGGAAAGAAACGTAGAGATTCTTGGACTGGGAGAACGCGTCGTCATAAATCTAGAGGTGTCCCCAAGCGCTTTGTCAGGCCTGTGCTCACTGATCCTGGGGACAGCCGCTGACCAACGTCAGGCAGCGCACCTCTGTGAGCAACCGGGGGTTCTAGAAACCCAGAGAAAAGGTGCGTGTAGGGATTCTACCAAGGCCCTCGTAAGTGCATTCAGTGACAAAAAGATGACTTTACTAACCATGCCTCCTGCTGCTAGTGGTGTGGCATTCATTTTAAGAGCTTAAGTAATCTTGTTTTGGGGGGGTTTTCACATGGCCTATCTCTTACAGAAGAAATGATCGCGTGCAGAAGTTTCCAAATAGGTAAAGATTTTTTTTTCTTTTGAGTACTCCATCACGTCAGACAAAATTTACATAGAAGGTATGTTTTCTTGTAAACCTTTGGCCCCATTTATAAATGATTGAGAATATAACGCGCCCTCTCCCTTTCTCGGTGTTTTTCGTTTCCTTTTCAGGCCTAAATTGCCCTTGTCCATTTCGATTCTTCGCACTACAGTTTTTAAGTAACTGAAGTGTTCATCTTAATTTAAATCTCAAATCCTTTTCGCAAGTAGATTTTTAGTTAATTAGCCAGTTTAGGGAATTGTCTTGTATTTTACTCTTTCATTCGTGACCTGAATTTCTTCCCGATTTCAAGATTTCCCCCATTCCCGGTCCCCTTCCAGGCTTCTTGGAAACTTCCAAGCTGCGCCCTTAGGAAAGCAGTTTGCAGGTCTTGGTTTTCAACTGCCTCCAGTCTGCCTTGTTCTGCATGAGTGTCTCTATTCTCCCTGCCCCTCCTTTGCCTCCGTCTGCTAGTTACCTAAAAAGCGCTGTCGTGGAAGGCGAGGTGCTATTCGAGGAGAAACCACGTTAAACAGTGACAGCCTCTGCCCTCGCTGACCTTGTCCACCCCGGTGCGCGGGGGGCGGGAATCCATGACGTCGCAGCCTAACTGCTCGGCCAGCTCCGGGGTGCAAAAGTAGCCCCAGGACACCGCGGGGCGGCGGGTTAGGGATGGAGAAAGTTTGGAGATCACACAAATACCAGGACAGTCGTGTTTCTGCCTGTTGGAGAAGTCCCTTTTCAGCTGAGCCCCTCAATTCTGCTAGAAGAGGAGCCAGGATTCCCCACCCCCGCAGCTGCACAGCTGGGCCGTTTCAGAAAGTTGGGAGCAGGAGGCTGATCAGGCTGAGCCTGGTGCAAACAGGAAGCCAGTCCCCTGGAACAAAAAACTAGGGGCAGGAATTTGCATATCTTTCCCGGGAGTATCAAAGTCTGGGAGTTTCCACCCCCAAACCAGCTGCCCTAAACTGAACTTAGAAAGCTAACTTCCAGGGACTTACTTGGAGCGGGTTCCCCCTGTAGGCGCCAGAACTTGGATAACAGGAAGAAGACTCCCGTCAAGAAGGGGATTATTATGTCAAATGCCTTGCTACGATTTTTATGAGGGTAACGAGGTTGGAAATGAGTGTATTTGTAGTCATATATAAATCTGATATTGTAAAATGCAGGGAGGTTTTCTTCTGCTGTATAAGGTCAACCATTACCACATCAATTTCTTACTTCTTGTGTTATCTTTACAAAGCTCTGATTTAAAGAACTACTGTGTAGATAAATGTCTGGCCTGGCGGAACTCCCAAAGCACCCAAAGCATCCATGACGGCTGTTTTTACAGTCTGTATGCCTCAGTGCTATATACATCGCATATTAGCAAATATCATGAACGAATGTTAGCATTAACAAATATTATCAATAAATGACGACACAGGTAGAAAATGACCAGCAAATCTGTAAATTCCATTAAATTGGTAATATATTCCCACTTAATTGCCTGAGCTCTTCACATTCGCATTCCTTCTGTTTACTCTGCAAAGAGAAAAGCCCTTTGAACCCAAACACTTCTTGACCCGAGTCGCGGACAAGCCACAGAATTTGCCAGAGGGAAGGCAAATCTTACAACATTTACTTCTAGCATAGGTAGAATTGCAGGTTGTAACTGCTCAGAGGCACTTGGGCAAAATTGGCGATTTCCCACACAGCTAGAAGATTTGATTTGAAAAACGTCCTCACCCAGCCATTCAAATGTAAGCATATTTACCAAATTGAATAGGAGTGATTCTTGACTTGTCCATACCACCGCTTCTCTCCTATAGTTGGGCTTTCATTACCTTACATAAATTTGTATGTTTGAATAAAAAGGAAGAGCTAAGTGGGGGAGTGTGAGGCACCTACTCTGAAAGAGATTTAATACTCTGGGAAACTTTAGAGGGAGAGATTACACTGAAGCAGGAAGGGTTCCCATGCTGGGATGACTTATGCTTTGTATTTTATTTGCTTAGATTCTTTTGGGAAGAATGGAAGAGCATTAAAAAGTGAGGTACATTGGGGCTGTGGATGTGGTGTAGTGAGTGGTAGAGTCAAGGCTCTGGGTTTAATCCCCAGTGCTTTTTAAAAAAAAAAAAAAAAAGGTAAAACATGGATTTCAGTGTTATTTGAAAGGTAGGTGATGTTTCTATGTACTCGTGTACCTAATTTTATAACCGCTTAATCACTTACAGCAGGTCTGAACCAGCTCTTAACCTCAGTGTGGTTGGGGAAACATCACACTTTTTCTTCCGAAGGAATTAAGCTTTATTCTCAAAGAATAGATTTTGAAACTCTCAAAGGAATTATTCTGCATAAAAAACTAAAACTCTCCTATTGGAGAAACTGTGGTGGATTAGACATGTATGCCTGCAAATTCTTAGTTAACACCGTCCCCCCTCCCCCAACAACTCTTAGAGATGGAGTCGGATTTCCTCTCTCTTTGAATATGGGCTGGCTTTGGGATGGCTTAATTAATAGAAGGTGGTAGAAGTGGTACTGTGCCAGCTCTGGGCCTAAGCTTTAAGAAAAGTTGGAGATTTACATTTTCTGTCTCCTTTTGGGACCCCAAACTCCCCTATAGAAAAACATGTATCCTATGCTGGGTGCGGTGGCGCAAGCCTGTAATCCCAGCACTTTGGGAGGCTGAGACAGGAGAATCGCGAGTTCAAAGCCAGCCTCAGCAATGGCAAGGTGCTAAGCAACTCAATGAGACCCTGTCTGTACATAAAACACAAAATAGGGCTGGGGATGTGGCTTAGTGGTTGAGTGCCCTGAGTTTAATCCATGGTACCAAAAAAAAAGAGAGAGAGGGAGGAGACAGGATGCCAGCCTCTGGTGGAGACTCCAGGAGCCTCTAGCTCCAGCCATCCTTTCAGAGACACCAGGTGAGACCAGAAGAACTGCCAGTTGAGCTGCCAACCCTCAGAAGTTAGAAAGCAAACAGAGTGGTTATCATTTTAAGCCACATAATTTGAGGTAATTTGTTACATAGCTAGAAATAATTTAAGCCAATCCCAAAAAACCAAAGGCTGAATGTTCTCTTTGATAAGTGGAGGCTGATCCATAATGCAGGGGCGGTGGCATGGGAAGAGTGGAGGAACTTTGATTCTGCAAAAGGTAGGGGAGCGGGCAGGAAAGATGGTGGAATGAGATGGACATCATTGCCCTAGGTACGTGTATGACTGCACATACGGTGCAACGCTACGTCACGTACAGCCAGGGAAATGAAAAGTCGTGCTGCCTTTGTGTACAATGAATCTGCTGTCTCATATACCTAATTAGAATAAATAAATTAATTAATTAAAAAGAAATAATTGACATAGAAAGTAAGCCATGCACCGCCACTTCTAACATTTGGTTACCAGAGAATGGCTTTGCTGTACTGGGAAGACAGCTAGACTTGGTTCTGTAGACCTGAGTTTTGGCTGCTGCTGACTGAGTGGCAGAGGGTACAGATAAGTCCCTGATGGGAAGGTAGGGAGATAAGATCAGAAAAGAGCATGCACAGAGACATGGGTAGGAACTAGGACTTTCCTTCTAGGCCTGGGCTGGTGGTGGCAGAACATGAAGAACCAAATCAATGCTGTGAATAAAACTAGTGATCCGGAGGCAGAGGGCAGTACTAAGGCTGTGAGTGTTGAAGGGAGACGGGAGGAAGGAGTGATAAAAATAAATGTATAATTATTCAAATAAAAATGTTTATTCATATGCCACATAAAATTATCTACCCTACTACACTTTTGGAAATGCTGCTTAGAAATAACACTCTTTTCATACCTCATGGCTCCTTCTGAAGGAGTCCTTCATGAGAAAGTAAGTAAATAGGAATTTTTTCTTAAAAAAAAACTTTTTTTTTCTTTACATAGTGAAACACAGATCTTTCTTCATTGCTCTGTGTGGTGGTCACACTTGGTCCCATCAGTGCAGTTAAACAGACTTCACACAGAGAGAAACACAACACACACACACACACACACACGCGCACACACACACATACACATACACAAAAGCTCACAGGCACACGTTCTTACATGTTTTACAAATTGGCAAACATGAAAAAAATTTTCAACTTTTATACTTACAAAGTTCCTCAAAATAGATGAGTCCATTTGGTATCAATTTCACATTTTTGTGGGAAATAAATTTACTTTTGTTTCTAAATATGTAAGCTTAAAACTACATAATTTTAAGGATTCTATATCATCTTTAATTTGTGTAATTTGTCTTAGTATTTGACCAAATTTGCAGCTTCATCATTTGCCTTTTTAAAAAATCAAGATGAAGTATTATTGGATAAAATAAAACTTCTCTTGATTTCAAAAAATTCCAACTTTGCTTACCTCCTAAAACCTTAGGTTATGGTCTCATGATCATGTTATTTGGCCTGAGACCCATTTCTTTGAATCCAGGTATTTTCCATTTATGCAAATGAGTATTTTTCTTCTCTGGAATAGGATCATTGCCATGAGACAATTGTGTTTATGAGCTTCATAATATAGATTGATAATGTACTATACATTTCAGAATCTATAAGAAGAGATTTGGAATACTTCCGCCACCAAAAAGTGATAAATGTTTGAGTATTTAGATATGCTTAGTCTGATTTGAACATTATACAGTGTATTCATGTAAACATCATATAGTACCTCACAATTTTTATGTGTCAATTAAAAAATAAATAAGGAACAAATATTTTATATTAAAAAAGAGCCTCATGTGATACAGAGGAGAATCACTTGGCTGTGTCCTAAAATTTTAGTATGTAGAGTTTCATTTTCATAATTTAAAAATAACTTAGTTTTCCATATTTTTATTGGTGCATTTTAGTTGTATGTAATGGTGCAATTTGTTGTTACAGTGTCATACATGCACATAATACAACAGTATAATTTGGCCAATATCATTCCCCAGTGTTTCCCCTTTCCCTGCTTTCTCCTTCCCCCTGGTCCCTTTACTCTAGAGATCTCCTTTTGATTTTCATGAGACTTGCCCCCAACTTTCTTCTGCACC
This sequence comes from Geosciurus inauris, assembly GCA_004024805.1. Classification (NCBI taxonomy): domain Eukaryota; kingdom Metazoa; phylum Chordata; class Mammalia; order Rodentia; family Sciuridae; genus Geosciurus; species Geosciurus inauris. The sequence continues at coordinate 119,360 of PVHX01002713.1, forward strand.
CCCCTGCCCATCCCATACAACTCTTAACATTCTGAGTTTGGCTTATTTTACTTAAAACAACGTTCTCAAGTTTCACCCATTTTCCTGCAAATGACATAATTTCGTTCTTCTTTATGGCTGTATACAACTCCATTGTATATTCATATATACCACAAAAATATTTATTTTTCAGACTTTCATCTCTTATGCAGTAGATTGCAAGAACATTTTCTTTCTTTCTTTCTTTCTTTCTTTCTTTTTTTTTTTTGGTACCAAGGATTGAACTCAGTGGTACTCAACCACTGAGCCCCAGCCCCAGCCCTAGTTTGTGTTTTATGTACAGACAGGGACTCACTGAGTTGCTTAGCACCTCGCCGTTGCTGAGGCTGGCTTTGAACTCGTGATTCATTGGTGGTTCCATTCCAAGTTTTCTAAGGAATCTCCATACTGCTTTCTCCTGTCTCAGACTCACAAAGTACTGGTATTATAAGCGTGAGCCACCACGCCCGGCTAAGAACATTTTCTTAAAATTAGTACACAGTTAATTATTTTGACTGTTTTTTTAAAATGCTTAGGTTTTTTAAATTGCATTTAGTCTGAGGACTTATTATCTGTCCACCAGTTTTTTATTTATTGTCTGATGAATTTCTGCTGTTATTTCTATTTACTTAAGGAAACAAGGGAGACTAGAGCTGTAAGCTGTCCTGGAAGTGACTGCATTCTTATCCAGTTGCTTTGATGATGAAGTCCCAGAGAGAGTGGAATAGTGGCTCAGAGTCATCCAGGGTCTATGCATCCTTTCATTTGAATGAATTCATTTTTGCCTGTTATTTCTCAGAGAGGTACCATTTCTGCAATGGAACAGCTCTCCCAGCAGAGTAGGGCTCATTGTTCCCTAAAGGTGGGCAGTAGTTCAATACTGGACTTTCTCACGAGCAAGCCCTCTCCAGAATGCACAAAGACTTGGATGGAGAAGGCCTGCTAGGTCCTGGTCATCCACAGGCCTGCCCGCTATGGACTTTGGTTCAATGGCATGCTCATGCTAAAATAAGCCCATCTTGTAAAGTGTGCCCCCTCTTGTGTGAGACACAAGCTGGGTAAGATTTCTTGCTATGTCTTTTGTTGTTATTCTTTTTAGATATACATGACGGTAGGGTAGAGTGTATTTTGACATATTCTACATACATGGAGTATAACTTATTCTAATTAGGATCCCATTCTTGTGGTTGTACATGATGTGGAGTTTCACTGTGGTGTATTCATGCATGAACATAGGAAAGTTATGTCCAATTCCTTCTACTGTCTTCTCCCCCACCCCCTTCATTCCCCTTTGTCTTTCTATGTCTTTTTAAATCTGTACCTTGGTATCTGACGCACCTGGGTGGAAGGCAGCACATTACAACTGAAAAACCACCGTACAGGGAGTTCTGCCACAAATGTGTGACCCCAGGCAAGTTACTTAATATCTGTCTTCATAATGGAGTAGTTTAGATGATCTGTAAGATAAGTAAAAAAACAGCAGATGTTTCATAGAATCCTAAAAGGAGACTCAATTTTCCCTTCTATTTTTAAAAGAATCTACTGTACTTGATTGCACTGGAATAATTCAGCTTTGCTTCCTGCCCCTTAATCTAGAAGTGAGGAGATTAGAGGGAAGATACATGGAGGAGCAATGTTATATTCTACGGCAGGATAGAGTCGTGAATGGAAGGCTGGGGGAAGCAGAGAACACATTATTAGCAAGGTAATGGGGATTAGCAGTGGTTAACATGGAACATAGAAATGACTGTCCTTTAGAGAATCTGTAAGTCAAGATATGAGGAATTAAAACATGATGTGGCAAGCTGCAGGGGCTTTTGGAGACAGTCTACTTAGCTCTTATCAGACCTTTTCTCTGAGAGGTAACTTTTTTCCCATTTAAAATCCACATTCTCTACCATAAATGACTGGCTCAGACAGAGATAAACACTTGACTGAGTTGGTCACATTTTTCTGCCCCCATATGTAGAAATGCGATGCAGATGTACTCAGGTGATACAACTAAGCTATTTGGTGACCTCATTGATTAAGTGGTTAGATGAACAGCAAAGCTGCTCTGCAGAGGGGAAAAGTTAAGAGACTTCATGGACAGAAACAGACACAAGGTGGACATGGGGTGGGTACTCTGCTTTGCTCTTGACAGCTTTTGAGTTTGTAACCAAGTCCCTTCTGGGTCAGGGTGTGTTTGCCTTTGAGCACCACCAAGTACGCCTCTGTCCCTTTATCCCAACAATAAACTCCCTGGGGAAACATTGTTAAGGCATCATATAAAAAAGGGCAGGAACATTCTTGTCTAATGTAGGCTAGCAGGCAAGACAGTAAAGAAAGAATAGGCCCTTGCTCTGGAAATATTGTTCTTAGAAAAGAGAAGGACAGGATGAATCCCAGGAAAATCCAATCTGTTGATTCCCAGGGTGTTTAACAAGCTGCTCAGCCCCTCCCAGAACCCCCTCCTCCTCTCCAGTGCTTTTCTTTTCTTTTTGGTACTGGGAATTGGACCCGGAGGCACTTAACCAGTGAGCCACATCCCCAGGCCTTTTTTTTTGTATTTTATTTAGAGACAGGGTCTCACTGAGTTGCTTAGGGCCTTGCTAAATTGCTGAGGCTGGCTTTGAACTTGCAATCCTCCTGCCTCAGCCCAGCGCTTTTCTGGGAGGGCACCTACGAATTTAACATGGAGCTGCAGTCACGTCTCAAAGAGGCCTCACTCCCTAGCCCCATCTCTATCCTTGAATTTTCCCTCAGACCATAGAGAAATGGGATGATGATTTCCTAATTGTAAATTTTTTAAAAAGGCCATTCTTCAATTAGGTGTTAAGAGCAGCATTCACATTGCTCTCTAACTCTATTTCAAGTTTCAATGAATCAGTTGGCTGTTTCTCTCCCATCCTCCTTCTGCCCCTAAGCAATGACTATCCACTCAGATGAATAAGGCCAGATAAGTTGATGAATAAGTTTGAAATAAAAAATCATAGTCAAGTCTCTTGGATATTTCTAAGCATCTATGAAAGTCCGAGAGAGAGAGAGTCTCTGCTTTCCACCTGACTTTGGGCAAAAAAGATAATATCTAAAACTTGGGTCCAGCTGGGTGCAGTGACACACACCTGTAATCCCAGCAACTTGGGAGGATGAGGTAGGAGGAATACAAGTTTGAGGCCAGCCTCAGAAACTTAGTGAGGCTCAAAGCAACTTAGTGAGACCCAGTCTCAAAATAAAAAATTAAAAGGGCAGGGGATGTAGCTCAGTGGTAAAGTGTCTGTGGGTTCATCCTCAGTACCAATAAACAAACAAATAAATAAATAAAAACTTGGGTCCACGGGGAAAACCAGCAGCTCCTTCCCCCCAAGCTCTGAGCCTTCTAATGACACAAGTAAAAGACAGTAGGTGACAGGAACTCTAAGAGGCTAAAATGTGCTTGTCCCTGTGCTCTTGTCTTGGAAGGGCTCACCTCCACCCACCACTTGCTAATTACTGCCACGAAGAGGGAGAGCCCAGGTGGAATTTCCACCTTCGCCGTTTATGTTCTTGCACCAGTTATTGGTCCTCTCCAGTCTCAATCTGTTCACTTATAAATTTTGCCCAGTAATGAGGCAGTGTGGAGGTGTGCCCCACAGAGTCACTGTGAGCATTGCAGATAGAACTCTACGGCTCTGTGTCTTGCGCACAGTAACCTTACCCAGTAGCTCCCTCAAAAGTGTCAGCTGTTCTTTTTATCAAGCCAGAAAAGCCCAGTTGGATGCTTCAGCCTGTCACTCTTGTCTCTGTTCAGACTTCCTTGGGAGCATAGCCTTCACTCTTAAGTCCTGTCTTCTATCTCTGGACACTGGTACAGCTTTTCTGCTAAATTATGTGCGCAATGATGCTATTTTCTTTTCTTTTCTTTTTTTTGGTACTGGGGATTGAACTTGGGGGTACTCGACCACTGAGCCACATTCCCAGCCCTATTTTGTGTTTTATGTAGAGACAGGGTCTCACTGAGTTGCTTGGCACCTCACCATTACTGAGGCTGGCTTTGAACTTAGGATTCTCCTGTCTCAGCCTCCCAAAGTGCTGGGATTACAGGCATGCGCCACAGTGTCTGGCTAATGATGCTGTTTTCTAATGTGGCGTGTCACGAGTCTCAGTTTATAAGGCCTTCCCCCACTTACCTCATGCTAATAAGGCCCAGATATAATGTTGGTGCTTTTATTTTTCTAAGAAAATATATTGCTTCCTTTCTATGTAAATAGTACACATGCTTAGAATTATTTGGTGATCAATACTAATTAGGCGGATATTCTGTTCAATAGATGTTTAATGTTTAATTCTAGACTTTCATCTAGTTACTTTGAATTGGTATAAATCAAATTCTATATAGTTGTCTTTTTGTTTGATCTCCTCAATAAAGGGTAAAAACGCATTCAGTTGTATTCCTTTAAATTTCAGACCTAAAAATCAGTCTGCAAGTATAAAAAGACAAAACAAGGCATGCATAAGATTACTGCAAAATGCTGCCTATGAATTCAATTAAAAGGAACTTTTGTTGAGACACAAACTGGAATCCTGTGAAAAATTCTTATAGTCTTTCCCTCCCTCCCCCATTCCTTCATTCTTATTTTCTAATAAATCTTATTCAGACTAGAGATCCTACTGGGAAATTTCACTTTTAGTTTTGGGAAATGTCAGTTACCCATGATGGGAATATCAGAATATTTAAGCAAGGAAAAAATAATCTTTTCTCTCTCACATGTGTTAAAAATAGCTACAGGGTATTTTTCCCTCTAAATTCTGTAAAAGGGGAAAAAAAAATCACCTTTGGACTAAAGTTAATGAGGGCATGTTTTCCTCAGAGGAAAACCTTTTTAGAAAATTGGAAGAAATAAAAAGATTCAAGACTGCAATCTGTCATAGTGGAAGGCATCTGTCTGCCAGCCTTACTCCCCAGCTCCTTCCCTTTGGACAGGAGCACAGGCCATCAGGGAAAATAACTGTTCACAAACATCCTTTTCTCCCCTTTAGTTTTTCATTGGCAAGAAGAGAACAGAGAATATGGTTACTTTCTAAAACTTCCCAGGGGGCCTGAGCCTCTTGGACCTGTTTACTTTTGCATGGGTCTCCCCACCTTCCCCCCTCCCCTGTTCCCAGTGAAGTCAACTGAAATTCAAACTTGACCCCTAAGCCAAGCCTTGAAAAGAAACTCTTGCTATCAGTTCTCAGCCTACAAAATGGGCAGTGCCGACCATTCGGGTTCTCAACCATCTTCCCATCTTTCCCCAGTCCTGGGCCTGCTCATTGGTAGCTCCCTGCAGTGTCTGCTCTGCTCAGGGAAAAGTTAAGACTTTGTTTACCTCTACCCCAAATGTTCCCCTTTTGTTTCTTTTGCATCCCATTTTCTCATTTGCCCACTGCTGCTGAGTTCTGTCCCCAGCTGAGCCTAGGCAAAGAACAGATGCGAAAGAAAACGTGATGCAAAGGATTTCAGGGATGCGTATATTCCCATCTATTTGCAGAGGCCAAATTCTGCAGAAAACTCTGAACTCCCACTTGACTTTCTCCAAACATCAGATGATCCTTAATCTATTCCTTCTAGTTTACAGGTGCCTAAGAACTTAAGGTTGTAGCCTGAACTTTAACTGAAAATAAACAAAAACATAAGCCACAGTATATAACCACTTTAAAAGAAAGGCTTTGTTGAGGAACACTTAAAAATGAGAACACAAAGAGCAGGGCCCAGTGGCGCAAGCCTGTAATCCCAGCACTTAGGGATGCTGAGACAGGAGAATCACAGCCAGCCTCAGCAATGGTGAGGTGCTAAGCAACTCAGTGAGACCCTGTCTCTTCATCAAACACAAAATAGGGCTGGGGATGTGGCTCATTGGTTGAGTGCCCCTGAGTTCAATCTCTAGTACCAAAAAAAAAAAAAAAAAGAGAGAGAATACAATGATTCTTGAATTTACATCTCTCTCCAATCCAGTCTAAAAACTAGACAGAAATGAGAAATTCAATTAATCTATAAGCATTTTTTTTCTCATGGTTATATTATTATTATTCTAGATGAGATGAGAGGGAAGTCCTGCTCTTGTGGAGTGTGGTCAGGGAACAAACTGGCAGGTTTGGGGTCTTCATCCCTTACCTACCCTGACAATTACTGCTGTGCGAATCTGTGCTTTCGATACACTTTCTAAACCTCAGTTTTTTCTTTTTGCCTATAAAATGGGATAATATTAGCATCTGCTTTTTAAATTTAAGACAATCAAATAAAACACTAATATCTATAATGGCTTAGACTAGTAACTGGAATGCAGTGAACCTTCACAAAATGTCCCATATCAATTCGTTGGGTATCTGGGACTATAAGTAAAACATTTTGTGTCAAAATACATGAACATTCAGAGTTTCATACATATAGTTGGAAGTTTGCTTACTTTTTTCATCTTTTCTTTTTAGTCAAAGATAGACCTGAAACCAGATGGAATATCACACAATTACAAACCTACAAGTTTTCCTGTTACTTTTGGATTGGTACCTAATTTGGGAGTATGTGGGTAGAAGAAACCAAAGAAATGTTCCTTTGGGTAATACTGAAAACAGGGGTGACAGATTTGGATTTTCAGAACAAATAACAACACAAAAGTTTTGGCCATACATACAGACACTGTTCTTTAAAGCTTGTGAGGATTCTCTGACCTATGCTTTATGAAACATGGCCAACATTACATTTGATTGGTGAATTTTCTGCCTTTTTTTTTTTTTAAACCATGTTCCCTGCTTGAAAGCTAATCCTATTTATGGAGAGTACTGTTTTTTCAATTAGGTTTATTTTCATTTTCCCATAGGCCATGTTAGCTGAGAACATCCAACAGTTTATTTTTCTTCCCTTTACTTTTTATAATGGTTTTAAAATAAAACACACGGCACTTATCTATACGTTTTCTTTTTAAATACCGATAAGTCTGAAATAACTTTCTTTACATATAACACCGTGTCGTAAGAGCTAAAATGCTTTTCAGAGTGTAATCAATCATAGTCCATTTTGATGGCAAACTTCAAGAGCAAGGATCATGTCTGTTTCACCAACTTTGTGAAATGTCTTGTGCAAGCTGCTGCTTAGCAAACAGTACTTAAGAATGACAGTCTGGGGGCTGGGGTTGTGGCTCAGTGGTAGAGCACTTGCCTTGCATGTGTGAGGCCCTGGGTTCGATTCTCAGCACCATATATAAATAAGTGAATAAAATAAAGATCCATCAACAACTAAAAAATGTTAAAAAAAAAAAAAAAAAAAAAGAATGACTGTTTGTGACTTGGCTTTTCCTAAAAATTTTCTGCTGGACATGGGGAAACATTGTTTCAAATTCCAAGTTCAGCATTAGTAATACTTTCTCTCCAGGAGGTTCCTGATTTGGGGAGTGAAGTTAGCGTGCAGGGTCAACTCAAAATGAGAGCCCACATCACCTTTCTAACAGTTTCGTAACGGGAAAGTATTCTCTGGTGAAAACACTCCAGGCGAACGCGAGCCGTAGCTGCGGGAGCGCCTCCCCTCTGGCAGCCTGGCTGGGAGCCGGTGGGAATCAGGGTTTGCACCTCTCGGGTGGATTGAGAGCTGCTCAGGCTCTGGGGAGACCGCCTGGGGCTGGGAAGGTGGGTGCATCTAGACAGGGGCCCTCTGGTGGCGGGACGGGAAGGATGGGGAGGGACCTGGGCTCGCTCCCGGGGCGCTTCCCAAGGGCTAGGGTAGGCGGCGCGGACCGCTCCACCTCCAGCCTGCCCCGCACTGTCCCACCGTCCCGCAGTGGTCCCAGCCAGCGGAGTGCTCAGCCGCACGATCGGCCTCCCGCTCCTCCCTCCAGTAAGCAGCGGGAACAGGAATTCCACCTGAGGACCCGACTAGCCCGGGCGCCCGGCCCTGGGTCGCGTCCTTCTCCGGGCTCCAGCCCGCTGCCCACGACCCGCGCTCAGGCTCCCCTCCCCCTACCTGCTCCTTCTCCCCGCCCCCATCGGGCTCCGGCTCCCTTCCTCTTTTCACTCTGGAGCCCTTTTTTTCCTGCTTTCCTCTTCTCTCCGGCTCCCCCCTCTTCAATCCTGAGGCCCTTCCTCCTTCCCTCTCAGCGACCCTTCTGCCTGCTCCCCTCTTCTCCCTCTTTCTTTCCTCCCCTGCGCCCCACCTCCCCGTTCCCCCTCCTCGCTCTAGCTCCCGTCCCTGCCGCCTCCTCTGCGCCTATTTCCCAGGCTGCCTTCTCTCTCCGGCTGCCCTTCCTCCTTCCTCCCCTGCACCCCTTCTCCCGGCTCCCCTCTCTTCAATCCTGCTGCCCTCCCTCCTTCCTTCCCAGTGCCCCTTCCCGCTCCCTCCTCCTCTCTCCTGCTTCCCTCCGCGCTTCCTCCCACCTCCCCGGCTCCTCCTCCAGGTTTGTGGAGCTCCCACGCTGTTGCTATGGAGGCGACCAAGGCTGTTCTCCGCCTGGCGGGAGCTGCCCTGGGGCCCCCGGGACCTTGCAGTGACTCTGCCCAGGGCTCGGGCGTCTCTCCTCATCTGGGCCCAGGAACAAAGCGCGCCCTCCCCCTCCCGGTAGTGAGCCCGTGAGACCTCCAGGCGCCCCAAGCACCGAGGCTTAAGACCACCGAGAATCTGCCTGCCCTCAACCTCTGTGGGCAGGACCCCTGGGGCCGAGGTGACAGCTGCGCTCTCCCGCGCTACCTTCCCGGCTCCCCGAAGATCACTACCCCTCGCTCCATCCCGGAGGTGTCACTGGGGCCGGGGGACGGCCAGATGGCCCCATTTAACAGGACTGTCCCCTTTTGTTGGGGGCCGAAGGAGCGTCCAGGCCAATTTACATAGGAAAATGGGGTTTGCGTCCCCAATTCAGTGCAGTGCCCCGACAGCTGGTGGCTCTGTCATTATGTCAGGACCCCACAGCGTGAAGGTTGAAGTGGCTTTATGTGTGCAGATGTGTGAGTGTGAATAGCAATTGATTGGGAACCGGTAGCTCTTAGGTCCGGCAGGCATGGAAATACTAAGCCTTCGCGGAGGAAATTTATCAGCTTGGTCACAACATAAGATCCTAGAATATAAATATCCCACCAGGACTTCTGATGCTCTCTTACAGACCTTATTGCTTATCATTTTTATATTCAGAAATCTCAAAAGTCAAATTGTTTACATTTGAGAAGGGTTTGAAATGCTTACTATTTGGGACTTGGTCATTGCTGGCAGAAGTTGCAAGGCTGAACATAAAAAGGCTTAAGGGGGAGTGCTAGGACTTTTAAAAACGTACTAATGAAAGATCTAATCTAATTCCTTGTATTAAGCTACTTTGACTCAGCTCGTTTGTGTCCAGGGCTATAGCTTGCAACAGCCTGAAACTTAATCATTTGTTTAGTTCGGAATCAGTAGCTTAAGTATGTGTACTTAAATTGTAGAATTTTAGGACAGAGAAAAACGACTTCAGTTCTCTTACTTGAGCAGCGAGGAATTTAAGTCTCAAGATGTTAAGTGATTTTCCCAAGATCATATAATTCTATGGAATGTGATTTCAATTGATTGAATTCATAAAATACAAAGGAAAGGGAAATGTAATTTAGGAGTAGATTCAGAAGTCCTTGAAAATACCTTAATTAAGAAGCCCTTAAACCTTTCCACCAGTACGATGGAGCCACCAACAGGTAAGTCCCTAGAAGACAAGGAATCAGAGGAATTTTTCCCCCTCATCCTCTCTATACATTCATCACATTTAGTTTTAGAATCTGTGTTGGGGCAATTCAGCCATTAGAATTTTCCCGAACCCTGTACTGGGACCCGTTTCCATCAGAGCAATCATTTTGTGATAAGATAGCTGGAAACTTCTTGGTGCCCCATTACATGTAGGAGGACATAATGGTTATTATGGAGGCCGCATTTACCTCACAGAAGATAGGGTGATTAATTTGGAAAGGTTTCAATCTCCATGGAAGAACAGCACTAGCTGCCTTTACAATGATTTAAAAGAGGAAGATGGTATCTTTATGCCAAGAAATGTGTTGAAAGAATTCTATTGGACAGATTTTGCAATAGACTTCTATTGGCTAACCCTGTGCCTTTAAACCATAATCAAGTTTCTCATAATTTAGAAAAGAGTGCCTCTGGGAAAGGTTTTGTTGAGCTGTGTAGAACCATAGGATGCCACATTAAGAAAAGTTCACACACTGTTTTTCGAACATGAGGAAGATCAAAACTGCACACTTGAGTTAGAACTAGAAATGGATGTTAATTTCTGCTCTGCTGCTCATCCCAGAACAAGTTTGCAAGTTTTTTCTCCCTTCTATTTTTTCAGGCTCATTTAGCACTAGAATCAGAGTACCAAATTGTGATGGGGATTTCAGGCAATGAAATCTTGGAAAACGATTGATTATAGGATCACTAATAAAGTACTATTTTTGTTTTTTGATACTGGAGATTGAACTCAGGGGCACTTGACCACTGAGCCACATCCCCAGCCCTATTTTGTGTTTTATGTAGAGACAGGGTCTCACTGAGTTGCTTAGCGCCTCGCCATTGCTGAAGCTGGCTTTGAACTTGCGATTCTCCTGTCTCAGCCTCCCTAAGTGCTGGGATTACAGGCTTGAGCCACCGTGCTCGGCTATGAAGTACTATATTTTAAAAAAAATTTTTTTAGTTGTAGATGGACATAACGACTTTATTTTATTTATTTATTTTATGTGGTGCTGAGAATTGAACCCAGTGCCTCACACATGCTAGGCAAGTGTTCTACAACTGAGCCATAACTGCAGCCCCCTAATATACTATATTTTAAAAAGTAACTTTATACAAGGAAGGTGTTTAAATTTAGTCCAGCATCATCACCACTACATAATATTCTTATCCCTGCTTTATTTTTTAAAATTTATTTATTCTAATTAGGTACATATGACAGCAGAATGCATTCTGATTCATTGTACACAAATAGAGCACAACTTTTCATTTCTCTGGTTGTACACAATGTAGAGTCACACCATATGTGCAGTCATATATACACCTAGGGCAATGATGTCCATCTCATTCCACCATCTTTCTTGCCCCCATGTCTTCTCCCCCGCTCCCTCCCCTTTGACTAAATTTCTTCCATTCTCCCCATGCCCCCTCCCCAATTGTGGATCAGCATCCACTTATCAGAGAGAACATTCGGCCTTTGGTTTTTTGGATTTGGCTTCCTTTGCTTAGCCTGATGTTCTCCATCTCCATCCATTTACCTGAAAATGCCATAATTTTATTCTCTTTTAATGCTGAGTAGTATTCCATTGTGTATATATACCACACTTTCTTTATCCATTCAGCTATTGAAGGCATCTAGGTTGGTTCCACAGTTTAGCTGTTGTGAATTGAGCTGCTATAAACATTGCAGTGGCTGCATCACTGTAGTATGCTGATTTTAAGTCCTTTGGGTATAAACTGAGGAGTGGGATGGCTGGGTTAAATGGTGGTTCCATTTTAAGATTTCTAAGGAATACTGCTTTATTTTGGGTACTCTTTTCTACCTGTATCAGATAGCTATTGAGGTGTAAGAAATGACCCCAAAACTCAACCTTGAAACAATGATCATTTGTTATTATGACTCATGTGTCTGTGGCTCCACCAGAAGTCACCGGAGCTGGACAGGGCACATTTGGTGGCTCTGCTGATGTCAACTCGGCTTATAAACATGCAAGGAAGAGTCTCCTGGGGCTCTGCTTTACATTGTGCTTGGCTGAGGAAGTTTAACCGAAACAGCTCCACTTCCGTATTTCTTCTCCTTCTTCTTGGACCAGCAGACTAGCCTGGTCCTGTTCTTTTCATTGGCCAATGACAGGAAAGCAAGAGAGACATTGAAATCATGAAGACCTCAAGTTTACCTCATCCAGTTGGCCAGGTTTAAAGCTCTGCTCACTGCAGAAAACATGACAGAGGGAATGGATAGAGGGAAGGCCATTAATGCAACAACCACAGAACCTGTCAATATCTAACATATTTATTTTACTGAGTTTTGTTTGTTTCTCTTCCTGGTAGAATGTAAGCAGCATATGGGCAGAGATTTTTGTCCACCTTGTTTATTGCCCTATCCTCTACTTCCAGAATAGTGGCACATTATAGATGTTTAACAAATATTGAGTGAGTAATACATATACACAATGAAATATTACTCAGCTATAAAGCAGAATGAAATTATGGCTTTTGCCAGTAAATGGATGGAACTGGAGGCTATCATGCTGTGTGAAATAAGCCAATCCCCAAACCAACGATCAAATGTTCTCTCTGATAAGCAGATGCTGACTGACTCACAATAGGCGGGGGGTGGGGTACAGAGTGCAGGTTCACCAGATTGGACAGGGGGAATAGGGGAAGGAAGAGAGGTGGAATGGGAAAGACAGTGGAATAAATTGGACATAACTTTCCTATGTTTATATATAAATGCACAACCAGTGTAACTCCACATCATGTACAACCACAAGAATGGGAATTTATATATACTCCATGTATGTATGATATGTCAAAATACATTCTACTGTTATGTATAACTAAAGAACAAATTAAGTAAATAAGATAAAACCAAAAAAACATTGAATGAATCAATTAGGAGGATTACCTTAATTATTTTTTTGCTTATGCACAAGAACAAAAACTCCAGAGATGGAATATAAGTTTGCTAGTTCATCATCCTAAATTGATGATAAAAATTGTCTGACTTAAAGATCATTAGCCACATTTGCACAAACTACTGTGTCTTTAGAATAAACATAATTTCTTAAACTTTTTTTAAAAAAATGGCATAGATTTGAAAATGGTTTAACATTTTTCTAGAACATATAAACAAATATCATACAAAAGTAGATTCTTACATGGGGGGATAATTAGAAATAGAGAGAAGGAGAATTGTACACGTATTTTGGCAGAGAATATATTGCATCTTCCTACATGTGAATAGCACTAATATAATCTCCAGCTTCCAGAATTAAATCTGAAAGTTCTCAGGACCTTTGGATTTGAACAGGTGTGGGATATAGGATAATGCCCATGCAAATGACCTTTGTTGGGCCTCTGGATCCATAGATGTGCAATCTTTTCTCTCTTCTCCACCCCACTTTAGCTAATGCATAACGTATAGCACAAAGGAGTTTTCTTAAGGTCATGCTTTCAAGGGGAATTCCTATGCAATATATTTTTTATTCCTTTGGAATTTGAATTTGTGCTGCCATTTTTTGACTATGACAGATGATGAGGTAGGAGATAAAGTAGGCGTTAATGCTTAGTTATATAAAGGAGAGTTTTGCATATGTACATACTTAGCAGCAGGCTAATTTGGGATTCCCATAAGAAACTCAAGGCTGGGACGCTGGAGTATTTGAAGTTTCAGCTGTCAATTGACTAACTCCTCAGGCTGCAGGTGTGGGGAGGTGTGGGTTGGGTTGCAGCTTCTGCACCTGAAAGCTGGTTTCCAGGTGGATATATTATTTTGGATAAGAAAGAACTGAAAGTTAGGGACCTGGAGATGTCCTGAATTAATTGCAGTTTGTTCTGTCTCCTCCCTCCCCATCTTCTGAAGTCCACTGCATGGAATCCCTAGCAACAATGGATATTCCAAGTTATACATTTAAAATGTTATAAACAGGGCTGGGGGTGTGGCTTTGTGATAGAGCACTTGCTTAGCACTTGTGGGGCCCTGGGTTTGATCCTTAGTACCGCATAAAAATAAAGGTATTATGTCCATCTACAACAAAAAAATTTTTTTTTAAATCATTTTTTTAAAAATATTTTGTTTAGTTGTAGATGAACACAATATCTTTATTTATTTTATGTGGTGCTGAGGATCGAACCCAGTGCCTCACGTATGTGAGTGAGGCAAGCGCTCAACCGCTGAGCTATAGCCACAGCCCCTACAACAAAATTTTTTTTTAATGTTATAAATATATATCAGAAAGCTTCATTTACAAATTTATATAAATGTGTTTATCTTATTGCTAGTGAGACCCTAAAAATGTCCAATTATTTTAGTTTAACTCCATTCTTTGGGGTTGAGAGTTTGGAGATTTAGAGTGTCATTGGTTCATTCATTGAGGGTCTCCCCGGGTGCACCAAGTGCAATTGCACATTGCCCTTGGCCTAGGGTGCTCACTTGCTGCAAGTCAAGGGGCAGTTTCAGAACAGAGGGTAAGGGCTATGCCTGGGAAAAGGAGCAGTGAGAGTTCAGAGGAGAGGTGCCTAGGAACATCTTGGGAGGCAAAGAAAGCTAACTAACATTGGTAATTGTGGAATGCCTTCCAATACACAGAAGCCCTTCTGCATTCATCCTCTCCCCTCAAACCCACAGTAGTCCTACCAGCAGGCTATGGCAGGTTGAAGGGCACCCAGCCTCAAGGCTGAACGCCCTGTAAGGAATGCACTCACACCTGGGTGGACTACCAGAGGGAGCCGATGGTCTTCTGTGGAACAGCTCTAGGCTCCTAGCTGGTGTAAGCGCGAGTGTGAAGGTGGGTGGGGCCAAGAAGAAGGCGCTTGAGGCTTGGGAAGAAAAAGCCAGGCAGGAGAGAGATTTGGGATTGACTGCAAAGTTTAATCTCAGGACAACAAATAGCAACAACAACAACAACAACAAAACAGAACAGGGAGACTAAAGGAGAAAGAAAAGAAGAAAAACAATAGGACTCATTGAAAGAGAAAAGATGCAGTGAAGACAAGCCGAAGAACTAGGTAAAAAGAGCAGATAGCCAATCCCTGTATTCTCAACTAAAAAATGGGGATCTCCTTCTCAGAGAGCAATATTGAGGAGATGAGGCAATGTAATTACAGACTGCTGTAATGCCGTGACAGATGCTTGGTAGTTGTGATAACTCCTAAGGGTAGGCGTGGCTGCTTCTACTGAACACAGTAGAAAAGTTTTTAAAAATAGTTTTTTAAGGGCTGGGATTGTAGCTCAGTGGTACAAGTGCTTGCCTTGCACGCGTGAGGTACTGGGTTCAAGCCTCAGCACCACATAAAAATAAATAAAGATATTGTGTTCATCTACAACTACAAAAATATTTAAGAAAAAGTTTTTTTTTTTTTGGTACCAGGGATTGAACTCAGGGGCACTCGACCACTGAGCCACACCCCCAGCCCTATTTTGTGTTTTATGTAGAGACAGGGTCTCACTGAGTTGCTTAGTGCCTCGCCATCGCTGAGGCTGGCTTTGAACTCGCGATTCTCCTGTCTCAGCCTCCCTAAGTGCTGGGATTACAGGCTTGAGCCACCGCGCCCAGCTAGGAAAAAGTTTTTTAAAGTCATTTTTGTCTGGATAAAATTCTAAGATGGATGTGCTCTTTAGAGGTTGTAAATGAGTTTTTGAATATTAGCATTTCTCTTCTCAGTCATATATGGATCTTCTGGCCCTGTGAGGTTACATAGGGCCTATAAAATAGTTACCTACAAAACTGGCTGATCATGGAGATGCACACCTGTAATCCTATAACTAGGGAGGTCGAGGCAGGAGGATTGTGAGTTAGAGGCTAGCAGGAGGATTGTGAGTTAGAGGCTAGCTTTAGTAATATAGCAAGGCCCTAAGCAACTTACTGAGACCCTTTCTCAAAATAAAAAATAAAAAGGGCTTGGGATGTGGCTCAGTGGTTAAACATTCCTGGGTTCAACCTCCAGTACCAAAAAGAAAAAAAGAAGAAAAAGAAAAAGGAAAAGGAAAAAATAAGAGTGACTTTACCATCTCATGGCTATAGCAAGAGTTCTGGCTGAACTCAAACTGGGTTAACAGTGTGGCTTTGTGCATACCCTACAGGGGTGGACATCAATTTGAATGGGTTGATTCGGTGCTCATCAAGGTTGTAAAAAATATTCTGGTTCTCTTCAGCACATGATAGGATTGCACTTTCTGTTCCCTCAAGGTTAGGCTTGCCCTTGGGACTTTCTTTGGTTGATGAAGTGTGTTTAGAAGTGATTTGCATCCCATCTGAGCAGACTGTAGGGGCCTGATCATAGAAGCCATGAGATTGTTTTGAAATGGAGCCTGTCAGCTTGGCTTCTTGGGTGACGCAGAGAGCACAGAACTCCTGACAACTTGAGTGACACATGCAGAAGATACAAGCCAAATACCTTTGTTGTGCTTTACCACTGTCAATTTTGTTTGTTACAGCCACACAACTTGGCCTATCCTGACTGACAGATTTTCCAGAGTCTTTTAAATTCAACTTAAGAAGAATTTTTGTTTGTTTCTATTGCTTCTTTTGTTGAGGGAAGAAGAGAATGGAAAGGATGGCATGTACCTGTTCTCCACCTAGGCCCTTGTCTAGTTTGAAGCCCCAGTGGAGAAAGACGTGGAGCTGGAAGTTGAAGGAACTCTTTTCATGGATGAGACTCTCACCCTAAATTTTAGGACCTGGTTGACCAAGAAGTGTTCTGAAATTAGAAGTGTTTTAGTCAGATGTTTCACTATGGTGACTAAATGACCAGCACAATTTTAGATGAGGAAGAGTTTATTTGAGGGCTATGGTTTCCGAGGTCTTAATTCATAGAAGGCCGGCTCCATTTCTCAGGGCTCGAGATGAGGCTAAACATCATGGCAGAGTGTGTGGCAGAGGGAGGAAGCTCACATCATGGTGATCAAGAAGCACAAAGAGAGGTCTCCATTCGCCAGATACAAATACATACCCAAAACCATGCCCCAATCTCACCACCTCCAGCCATATCCTACCATTTCAGTTACCACTCAGTTAATCCCTATGAGGGAATTAATTCACTGATTGGATTAAGACTCTACAACCCAATCATTTCTCCTCTGAACCGTCTTGCATTGTCTCACATGTGAGTTTTCAGGGGACACCTCACATCCAAACCATAACAGCCACGATCTCCACCTTTTCCCTAAAACCTAGTGCTGCTGGGGCTTCTCAGGGTCTGAGGGTTTGGGGAGGATATAGAACTGCTTGCTCTTGCACACAGCTGGTTTTTCCATACAAGGGAGCAGCAAAGGCAGTTGTGACATCCAGAAATGACTGCACGACCAGCAACACATAGGTGGATTTGTCACGAGACATGTCTGAGATGTTACACTGCAGACTGCCAGAAAGAGTCAGGGGAGATTTGGGAGGATCAGCCGAGTTCCTGGTGTTATACTGATGGTGCTCAGAGTCACCATTATTTGGAGTTAATATTAATGTGACCTCCTATGACATGTAGGCTTAGGGGGTGTGGGGACAATGAATCAGATGTGTTCAGCCACTTCAGTTCACTGGGGCCTGAAGCGTGCCTGCAGATCTGTTAACAATATGCACCTATTGATCTTGCTGATTGATCACCAGCTTACATTGTTATTTTTCTATACAGACTGCTATTATCTGGCATATTGATCAGTGTAATTTTTTCCTAGCAGTTAAAATGAAAGTATAAGGTATTAATTTCTTGAAGAAGAAAATTAAAATGTTTAAATATAAAAATACCTCTCATTTCTAGACTTCATTTTCATTTGCCAATTTTCCTTTGTAATCCTTTTCCTTTCCCTTCGGGTGCTAGGGATTGAACCCAGGACTTTTACGCATTGTTTTTCTTTTTTATTAAATAATTTTCTTTTTTTCTCACACATATAATTTTATTTATTCAAATCAAAATCCAAAGAAGATCTACAGATAATGTCTTGTTGGGACATGATTTAAGCACACTACAGATTTCCACTCTCCTCTCTCATTTTTCTCTGGACAGTTAGAGTTGAAAGAGGTGGTTATTCCCCCTGCAGAGATCCCTAATGTCTGGATCATGCTGATGCTCCCCAGAGTATGAGTAGTATGTTTCACCACCTCCTGTGTTTCTCGCAACTTGTGATTAGGTCCAGAGGCTTGAAGAGATTCAGGTTTAATTTATAGCAAGAATACTTCCATTGATGATCATTGCCTTGATCGGGTATTCCATTAGGAGATGTAAACTGGTGATATTATTTCTTCATTTATTAGTAAAAATAATTTTATAAACCAAAACTTTTTCCTGCATCACTTATTTGATTGTCTTGGATAAAGCTCTTATAGTAAGGATACGATAATGCTTGTATTTTTCTCTATTTCACTCATTTTTGGAAAAATGAATCAATTCCCTGGCATCTTCCAAAGATGACCAATAAATTTTTAAAGTATCTTTATGAACACAAGGGCTTAAATATATTTGGCATCCTCTATCTCAGTGCATTTCCCATCTTGACTCCTTTTTCCTAATTTCTGGTTCTTTTAAGAGCCTTGAAGAGCTCTACTCACATCCTCAGATAGTTAACTGAAGACATTCAGGAGCAAATCCTTCACTTACAGGCTCCCTGGTCTCAGTTATCTCCTTAGAAGTACAGAATCTAGGGCACATTGTCAGATCCTATAAAACTGTGCTCTTTCAACAAAGAGTTCACATTTATTAACTTTTTAAGCAAACAATTTTCTTTTGCAGAGTGAATTTGGGGACTAGTTCGCCAAATTCCAATGCAATGACTTTAAGAAGCCAATAGACTCTTCACAGGCAAATTTTAGAATCAGCAATGAATGTTGCAAAGGAAGAAATAATAAACTGCTGCAAGAGCCCCAATACTTATGTGATAGAAAATGATGCAAAAAACACATGAACTATTTTTTATTGTAATCAAACTTAAGTTGGGTTGGGGAAGGCTTCCATTTTAACACCCTGTTACAAAGCCCTCAATTCAGCTGTGCTACCTAGGGAATGTTATTTACAGTGTTTATTCATCTTAGGTTTTCTAGTCCCTGGAGGTGACCTTAGAGGATTGACTGTTCATCTCCTCTGCTGTTTTATCATCTTCGTCCTTGTCTTTAGGCAGCAGCACAGAATTTCCTGGTGACACCTATAGTTGTGACCCCGGCTTTGAGAATCCATTAATTCTTCTCCATCTGCTTGGATCAATAGCTGAGGCAACCCTGGAATCATGGTTTTGAGCACCGCAGGGCCGTCCATCTTCCTCTTGAAATACAGTGTAGAAATGTGGGGCAATGTCAACATGGAAAGTAGTATTTATTCTTTTTATAGTTAATGTTAAATTGTTTTGTTCATATCACATTTCTCTCAAATATCATAGCTTAACATTTATAAAAGTTCTTTCAAATGAATTAACAGTTTCTCACTCGGAATGGTGAATTCCAATGGAATTATTATTAACCTGAATTTACTGAGGAGGAAACTGAATTTTGCTCAAGGTCACTCACCGGTAGCAGAAATGGAACTCACACTCAAGACTTCATGATCCCTGGCCTTTACCCCTTTCTTCATTTGGGGGCTTTGTTAAACAATTAAAGGATAACATTTTCTATGATATTTTAAAGCTTCAACTTTGTTATTTTGCTTCCATCCAAAGGATCAAAGAAAAAGTTTTCCACTTTGATGTAAAGTATGATGGAGTGTCACTAATGCCCGAGTTCGTCTGTTTCCCTGGATAATAGCTCCTTTTGTTACATTTGCAAAGCCAGCCTGTGTCTTTATGACCCATCCTATAAATTCACCCTGAAATCCAGCTATCAAAAAGAGCATATGTACAAGCAGATATCTGGGATATTAATTAAGAGAAAAATAGAGACAAGGAGGGTGGGGGAAGGCTAAAAACATAAATAGTTGCTGGTATATTACTTAATCCAATCTTTGAATTCCAGAGTGACAGTCAAACATTAGCAAACACTTTCTAAGTGTTTAATCTGGGACCAAGCACGACACAGCCTGTTGTCCACCCTTGTGTGGAATGGCCAGCGTAGCCCCATCTTACCACCACTGCTTTTGCCCCACTTTGCTGATGGGGAATGGAGGCTCACAGCGTTTACACAGCGTTTCTAGCAGGCGAGCAGCTGGGCAGTATTCATAATCACATCACTGGCTTTCTTCTTATACCTGGGGAAAATTGCATTTCATGAAAAAATCCACAAGTTAAAAAAAAAAAATTCACCCAACCCAGAAATGAGCTGCAGACGCCAAAACCTATCCAACAGATTTACATGTTGCTCATTGGAATCTGGCATCCGTGGAGACTGGTTAATCTTGCCAGTTTTTCTAGAAAATTAATTTGCTTTGCAGCAAAGCCTTGGGACAGTGTGTATTAAATGTTACAACTAAGCAAGATCCTTCAGCCAGGCACAAACTGTACAATTTAAAAGGTGGAGGAGGTAAATGAAGATAAAACAATGTGAAACAGTTTTCATTTAAAGAAAGGCTAGCCATGTAATATATTATTTTTTTCTAGCTACAAGGTCTTGACCTTTCGAGGATGTTGAAAAGAATGGCAGGATTGATTGAGGAAAATGAGAAACAGCAACTTTAAAAAGCTTGTGGCAGATGAGATGGTGTTATGATGCCTGGTCATGACTTCCTCCTGCCAGAATGAGATTCATTAAAGAAAAACTCTTAACTTAATTAAAACTCTGCTCACCAATGGCCTCCCCTCCAGATGTTAATAACCCTCTAGGCCTGTTTGACAACGTGGCTGTGGGTAATCAGTGGAAACATTTTTATTAAGAGGGATGACAAGAAGCACTGGGAAATATTTGATGTGCTTTTAACCCAGACTGACAAAATAGCTGCCTGATTGATGACATCTTATATCAGGGACCAGTGATATGCTGAGTATGTGGAGCAGTTGCTCATCAGTTCAGATTGTTGTTCCTGTGCCAATGTGATGCTGATGCTATTTCCTGACTTACGTATGTGATGAAAGTTGGCTTAGAGAGTGGTAGGCAGGAGGGGTCTTTGATTTGGAGAGTTCCAGACCCCTTGGAGGATTGTGGTCTTTTCTGGGCTGATCACCAGAGTGGTTTATGCTCTGGAATAGATAACAACCACAATTCCTCCTGTAGGCATGTCGGTTTATGGAAAATGGCAGAAAACAGAATTGTCCATGTCAAATGAGAATAAACTTCTAGTTCTGCCATCACATTACATATTCATCCACTGTGCAGCACTCGCAACACTCAAAAGGGCACGTGTGGTTAGCGGAGCTGCTAAATGGCAGGGTTCGCCTGGGTGTGCAGGTTTGGGCACTTGTACCTGGAAGAAGACAGTGTGGGTCCCACACCTTGTATTTCGCCTCTCTATGTGCTGAGGGAAAGTTTTGAGTGTGTCCCCAACCCATCACCTAAATTTCAGGAAATAGGAATGTTAATGGGCATCAAAGAAGTATTTATTTGTTTGATTTTTTTTTACTACATCATAAACTTGTTAAAAATGGTCATTTGGGGCTGGGGATATAGCTCAGTTGGTATAGCATGGCATTGGGTTTAATCCCCAATGCCACAAAATAACAACAACAAAACCCAGTCATTTGTTAATTATTTTTACAACTTCTAGTTTAGTGCTTGGCTCATAATAGAATTATTAATATCTTGAGTCAATTAATTAATGAAGGAGTTTAGGCCAGATTTTAAAAGAGGCCACTTACCCTACTCACTTTGAGGATGCTGTGGACAGAGGGGCAGGGTGCTCCTTGCTGAGAAAGAGCCCTCTCTTAGGATACCAGGGGGAAGGAGGTGTGAGCTAGGTTCCTTTGCTCACCGCGCTCTGGGTCTTGCGGGAGAAGTTATAAAAATAATTAACAAATGACTGGGTTTTGTTGTTGTTGTTATTTTGTGGCATTGGGGATTAAACCCAATGCCAGGCTCTGGTAGTCTTCAATTTGTCCTGAAGCTGACCAGAGGCTGAAACTCTCATTTCAGTGTTCTTGATAGTTCACTGAACTTTAGAATCTACTGAAAATATTAAAAATATAAAGGGGCTGGGATTGTGGCTCAGTGGTAGAGCGCTTGCTTCGCATGTGGGAGGCACTGGGTTCAATCCTCAGCACCACATATAAATAAATGAATAAATAAAGGTCAATCAACAAGTACAAAAAATTAAAAAATAAATAAATAAAAATATAAAAACAAAAAACTAACAACCAAGCTGGGCGCAGTGGCGCACACCTGTACTCCCAGCACTTAGGGAGGCTGAGACAGGAGAATCGCGAGTTCAAAGCCAGCCTCAGCAACGGTGAGGTGCTAAGCAACTCAGTGAGACCCTGTCTCTACATAAAACACAAAATAGGGCTGGGGATGTGACCCAGTGGTCGAGTGCCTCTGAGTTCAATTCCTAGTACCAAACAACAACAAAACAAAAACACAAAACTAACAACCAGGATCCTGCCTGCTATGGTTTGGATCTTAAATGTCTCCCAAAGGTCTGAACTTTAAAGTCTTGGTCCCTAGCCCACAGAAGTCACTGGGAGGAGGCAGACCCTTTAGGAGGTGGGCCTAAGTGGAAGAAGTAGGCCATTGGGGGCGTGTCCTTGAAGGGGTTATTGGGACTCCACCCTCTTCTTCACTCTGCTTCCCAGAGCTGTAAGGTGAAGACATCTCCTCTACCACATACTGACCACCATGACATCCTGCTTTGCCACGGTCCCCAAAACAACAGAGCCAAGTGACCATGGACTGAAACCTCTAAAAACGTGAGCCCAAACAAACCTTTCCTTAAGTTTTTGTTTTTTTTTAAATCTCAGGTATTTACTACAGTGACAGAAAACTGACACATCACCCTAAAGTGAAAGAGAACCTGGGGGTGGTGATACAGAGGGAACATGTACTTTTAAAATATATCTTAAAAAAAGTTATATATATATATATATATATATATAACTTTACTGTGCTAGAATTGGAAACCCTGATGTGTCAGAATCACTCAGGAGAGTTAAAAATATGTAAATACAGTGTCCCACTTCCAGCTGCACCCAGGTTGGGTTGACACTTGTATTGACACAGTGTTTTGAAGTACAGCAGGATAGAAGGATTCTTTGGCTCAGGGTTTCACTTTTCAAAGTACTTAGGGCACTTGTTAAGAACATAGCTTCGGGGCTGAGATTGTGGCTCAGTGGTAGAACGCTTGCCTCGCATGTGTGGGGCACTGGGTTTGATCCTCAGTATCACATAAAAATAAAATAAAGGTATTGTGTCCATCTACAACTAAAAAAAAACAACAAACACACATGCACACACATACACAAAACACAGCTTCCTAGATCCTCCCTAAATCTACTGAATCAGACTTTCTAAGAGAAGGACATTGGAATCTGGAGTTCAAAAAGAGCTCTAGGCTGGGCGAGGTGGTGTACATCAGTAGCCCCAGCCCCCCCGGGGGGAGGCTGAGGTAGGTTCTTGGATCAACTGAGTCCAAGAACTGAGGACCTGCTTGGGCAACAGCGAGATCACAGCTTACACAAAAACCTGAAAAGTGCTCCAGGTGATTCTCATGACTAGGGAACCATTACTTTGCCTTGATGTTTCTCAAAGTGAGGTTCCCAGACTAGCAACATCTATACCACCTGGAAACTTGTTAGAAATACAAATTCTTGGACCCCAAACCAGCTGGAGAAACTCTGGGGTTGGAGCCCAGCAATCTGTCATCTAACAAACCTTGCAGGCATTTGATGCTCCAGTCTCAGAATCACTACCCTTGTTTCCTACTTCTCCTAGTGTGGGCCAGCAACCAACCTCATTGGCATTAACCAGAAGCTTGTTAAAAATGCAGACTGTCACATGAATGACTGTACTTATGGTGTGACTCTATATTGTGTACAACCAGAGAAATTAAAAGTTGTGCTCTATTTGTGTACAGTGAATCAAAATGCATTCTGCTGTCATGTATACCTAATTAGAATAAATAAATTAAAAAAAAATGCAGACTCTCTTGCTGGGCACAGTGGCGCACGCCTGTAATCTCAGCATTTTGGGAGGCTGAGGTAGGAGGATTGAGAATTCAAAGCCAGCCTCAGCAAAAGTGAGGCGCTAAGCAACTCAGTGAGACTCTGTCTCTAAATAAAATACAAAATAGGGCTGAGGATGTGGCTCAGTAGTCAAATGTCCCTGAGTCCAATCTCTGGTACCAACAAAAAAAAGGAAAAAAATGCAGACTCTCAGGAAAAAAGACCCTCAGGCCCACCAGCCCTAAGAAGTTAGATTCTCCATTTAAAATAGATCTGCAGGTGATTCTTATGCACATTAAAACTTGAGAAACACTGCTCATAACTCCAATAAATATCACTTTACTGTAGCAATAGAAAAATCTAAGTTCTATTAATGAGAAGCAAAATCCAAAAATCAGTAACATCTTCCTTTAAGGACAGAAGTGGCTTTAATTATAGAGAAACTGTGAAGCAAATTACTTGAACTATGCTACTAAAATAAATGCCAGCACTGTTATTAATTAAGCTGAAGTGAAGGATTCAAGTAAAATTAAACGTAAAGTTCTTCTAACCGCAATACTGTATCAATTTTTCTTTCCATAGTGTTTTTTTTTAGTTGTAGATGTCCACAATGTCTTTATTTTATTGCTTTGTACGTGGTGCTGAGGATCAAACCCAGGGCCTCACGCATGCAAGGCAAGCGCTCTACCGCTGAGCTATAATCCCAGCCCCTCCATAGTGTTTTCTAATTCAATATAGAGTCTGTCAAATTATTTTATTTCCAGAGCCTGACTTCACTCTTTTGAAATATAAATTTGAAACACAAACTCTTTTGAAATATAAACACACACGTATATACACACATGTATGTATTAGATTAGTTAGGGTACTTCAGAGAAACGGAAACAATAGAATGTTTCATCTCTATCTATCAAGAGAGAGAGAGAGAGATATCTTAAGGAACTGGTTCTCTTGATTGTGTGAGCTGGGAAGTCCAAAATACGTGGGACGGAGTGGGCAGTTGGCTGGAGATTTCCAGCAAGAGTTGATGTTGCAGTTTGAATTTGAGGGCAGAGTTCCTTCCTCCCTGGGGGACTTCAGTCTTGTTTGCTCTTAAGACCTCAGACTGATTAAATGAGGCCCACCCAGGTAAAACAACTTCTGGGTTGGGAGGTAGTGAGGCTTCCTGGAAGAATGCCTTTCTAGCACATTTAATGCCCTGGGTTTCATCCCTAAGCATCGGCAGGGGGAAGGAAAAAGTAATGTCTAGAAAATGCCTTTACAGAACGTCCAGACTGGGAAAAGAAAAAAATAAAAGGTCCAGATAGGCACCAAACACCTGAGGACTGCAGTTGAGCCAGTTCGACACAATAAAATCAACACACACAGGTGTTCATGAAACATATTTTTGAAAGTTCAAGAAAGGCATGAAATATGACTATTTTCAGAGCTAGTGATAATTCATCAACTGTATTGACTATTACTCAATCTAAATATAACTGAACTCTGACTTTTTCTTTTGTTTTTCTCCCTCTTTCCCATCTTGCATTGTCTTCTGATAATTTAAAAATATTAGTACAACCTATGGTGTTACAAATAGCTGACACAATTGCTCATTTCCTGTTATAACTGTTAATAGCAAATTTGAATTGTCATTTCTACAGTTGTGACTTAAGACACAGGTGAATCTTCATTTATGTTAAACATTGCCCCCTGGGGTTTAAGGAAACTTGGCTTGAACCCTATACTTGTCAAGGCTGGGAGCAGTCAAAGGTCCTTTTTACGTCTTTCACATTACCAGCCCACTTTCCTCATGACTTCATCTTGGCTTCTGTGTCCATGAGGGCCATGTATTGTGGCCTCTGTATGCAGAATGACAAATCAGAGTGGGCAATATGGCAGCTGTCTTAAAGATTGACATGTATTAATTTTGAGGCCTTTACTTTTAGCACACTATTTTTTTAAAATGATAATGATTTCTGTTCGTATGGAGGTCACTTTGTGTGCATAAGACCCTGAAGATACTGTGATTTTCCATGGCCCAAAAAGAGAAAAGACTAGAAGAATATGAGTGTGGCAGCTGAAAGCTCCCTGGATTTTGGCTTTGACTTGCCTTAGTTCCTGTATGTGAGTCACTTTTAGACACCATCAAGGTGTCCTGGCTACCAAAAGTTATGCAAAACACTGTGGAAATGTCAGCAATTCCAGACATTCATTTGCCCCCAGTTTGTTTAGGTGGGTGATGGTATCAGGTGGAACTCTCCATTATGACGAACTCAACTCGATCTGGCTTAAGATAAAAGAAGCTTTGTTGAAGGTATCACTGTACTGAAGACTGACTGCAAGGCCCAGGGCGGCTTTGGACACCTGGGCTTGGGTTCTGTGTTCTCTGGGCTTCTCTGGGAGGTGGGGTCTGATTGTTGACTGAGCTGTTACAGGAACCTAGCTTAAGGTCACAGAGGACCCAGGTTTTACTACCAGTTTCAGCAGAACAGTATCACTAAAGGCCTTCACTTGACCTGTGTTCAGTCACATGTGCCTCCCTAGACCAGTCACTGCAGGCAGGAAGGGGGTTCTGATAGGGCTCAAGCCAGGGGCATGTCACCTTCTTATGGAAGGGGTGGGCAGGGGTTTGTTCCCAAAGTGGGACAAAGTTGGGCTGGAGAGGTAAAAGCTCCTAGGATTTAAACAAGAATTCACTTTTTCTTGCACTTCTGTCCCCCAACTTCCCAGAACTGGGTCTTGAGCCCTGGGGCACTTTACCACTGAGTTACATCATCAGCCCTTTTAATATTTTATTTTGAGACAGATTCTCACTAAGTTGCTGAGGCTCTTGCTAAATTGCTGAGGCTGGCCTTGAACTTGGGATCTTGATCCTTCTACCTCAGCATCTTGAGATTATAGGCATGCACCCTTGTGCCTGGCCTATTTTATTTTATTTTTTTAGTTGTAAATGGGCACAATACCTTTATTTTGTTTATTTAGTTTTTTTTTTTTATGTGGCGCTGGGGATCAAACCCAGTGCCTCATGCATGCTAGGCAAGCACTCTACCACTGAGCCACAACCCCAGCCCACCTATTTTATTTTTGAGACAGGGTCTCTCTGAATTGCTCAAGCTGGGTTTGAATTTAAGATCATCCTGCCTCAGCCTCCTGAGTAGCTGGTATTACAGGTTTGTGCCCCTGTGCTGGGTTTGATCATGGAATTTTTTTTTTTTGTACTGGGGATTGAACTCAGGGGTACTCAACCACTGAGCCACATCCCCAGCCCTATTTTATGTTTTATGTAGAGACAGGGTCTCACTGAGTTGCTTAGCGCCTCGTCATTGCTGAGGCTGGCTTTGAACTCGTGATTCTCCTGTCTCAGCCTCCCAAAGTGCTGGGATTACAGGTGTAAACCACTGTGCCCAGTTTGTTCATGGATTTTAATAGCTCTGTTGTCAGCCCTCTTCTTTGGGAAGAGTTTCTTGCCCCCCTTTTTTTTTTAAATATTTTTTTAGTTGTCAATGGACCTTTATTTTATTTATTTATATGTGGTGCTGAGAATCGAACGCAGTGCCTCACACATGCTAGGCAAGCGCTCCACCACTGAGCCACAATCCCAGCTGTTTCTTGCCCTTCTTTTTTTTTGTTTTGGTACTGGAGATTGAACTCAGGGGCACTCGACCACTGAGCCACATCCCCAGCCCGATTTTGCGTTTTATGTAGAGACAGGGTCTCATTGAGTTGCTTAGCATCTCATTGTTGCTGAGGCTGGCTTTGAACTTGTGATTCTCCTGTCTCAGCCTCCCAAAGTGCTGGGATTACAGGCTTGTGCCACCGTGCCCGGCTCCTTTCTTGCCCTTCTTTAAAGAGGTTTTTGGTTCTTCACAGGATACTTCCCAAGGCAGTCAGTTTTTGTTCTATGCCAGTTTTGTTCATGCAGTATATGTATATATACATATATGTATGTACACATATGTGTGTACATACACATATCAATTTTGTATATATTTATTTATTTTGGTACTGGGGACTGAGCCCAGGGTTACTATACCACTGACCCACATCCCCAGCCCTTTTTATTTTTTTATTTTGAGACAGGGTCTCACTAAATTGCTGAGGGCCTTGCTGAATTTCTGAGGCTGGCCTTGAACTTGTGGTCCTCCTGCCTCAGTGTCCTGAGTTGCTGTGATCATAGGTATGTGCCACCAGGCCTGGCTCCATTTATATTTATTTCTCCTTGGGGGACTTTGGCAGTGATAGCAAGGTGTTCAAGGTATACATTGGAATTCTGTTTGATGATGGTATACTACTTCTCTGGTATATGGTATAAAATTATTTTAAGTGGCTTTTTTTCAGTAAGTCATGAAAAAAAAGTACTTTATTCAAGCAATCCTCTTGGACACCTCAATCGTTTCTAATTTTCTCTCCTATAAATACAGCAGGTGGGGTTTTCTTTTGCCTTTAAACTCATCTTTTTCTCTTCATTTTTCTTAGAGTAGGTATTATTTTATAGGCAGAGTGAAGAAAACTCTGTTAGCATAACAATACCTTTGCTAGGAGGAGTGGTCAATATGAGGAAGGGAAGGGCTTATTTTTCTAGACTCTTCTCTAAAGAATCTTAAAGGCCAGTGCTTCTCCCAAGGAACATGGCAAGCACCTGCTGGTGGCCCCCTCAGGATGAGATACTGGGAACATATGGACTATGTGAGGAGGAGTGTATTCTTTGGAGGAAAGACAAAGAAGCAAGGAGAACATAGAGAAGAGAGATTCAATGGAAGGTTCTGGATGGATTGTAGGGGTCTGATGCTTTCAAGCTATAGAAACCAACTACGGAGAACTGAAGCATTGAAAAGATGAGGGTAGGACCCAAGACTGAAAATACTTTGGAAGAATACAATTCTTTTATTATTACAGAAATGATATTTTGTTTTTTTCGCATCCTATCATGTAGCCCATGATTTGTACCATTTCCCATAATGTGTGATCACTTGATTTAAGATGGTATCTGCCAGGCTTCATCACTATAAAGGTACTTTTAAACCATCTATAATTAATCATATGTTAATAAGTATCTTGTGGAAAATTACTTTGTAACTATGTAGATATTCTGTTCCTCATCAAAGTTTGAATTGATATATATCAATATGGATTCAAGTTTTCCTATTTCGTTTGGTGGTTTATAATATGCTATTATTGTAGATTTTAATACTCAAATTCTCTCAGTGTTGGCCATTAAGGGACTCTTCAAGCTGGCTCCTAAGTACTTTTTCTTTTTGGTCCCAGGGCTTAAACTCAGGGGCACTCAACTACTGAGCCACATCTCTAGCCCTATTATTATTATTGTTATTTAATGTGTTCTAATTAGTTATACATGACAGTAGAATGCATTTTTACACACTGTACACAGATGGAGCACAGCTTCTCACTCATTCCTCTGGCTGTACGTGGTGCAGAGTCACGCGGGTTGCGTAATCATATATATATGGGGTAATAATGTCTGTCGCATGCCCCCATCTATCCCACCCCCACACTCCCTCCCATCTGCCCAATCTAAAGTTCCTCCATTCTTGCCTACCCTTTTCCCCCAATTATGGACCAGCATCTGCTTATCAGAGAAAACATTCAGCGTTTGGTTTTTTGGGTTTGGCTTATTTCACTTAGCATGCTATCCTTCACCTCCATCCATTTGCCTGCAAATGCCATAATTTTATTCTTTTTTAAGGCTAAGTAGTATTTCGTTGTGTATTTATACCACATTTTCTTCATTCATTAATTGGTTGAAGGGCATCTAGGTTGGTTCCATAGTTCAGCTCTTGTGAGTTGAGCTGCAATAAACATTGATGTGGCTGCGTCACTATAGTATACTGATTTTAAGTCCTCTGGGTATAAACTGAGAAGTTGGTAGTTGGGTCAAATGGTGCTTCCATTCCAAGTTTTCTGAGGAATCTCCATATTGCTTTCCAGAGTGGTTGCACCAATTTGCAGTCTAATCAGCAATATATGAGTGTCCCCAGCCTTATTCTATATTTTATTTAGAGACAGGGTCTCACCGAGTTGCTTAGCACCTTGCTTTTGCTGAGGCTAGCTTTGAACTCGGGCTCGTCCTGTCTCAGCCTTCCAAGCTGCTGGGATTACAGGCATGTGCCACCGCACCTGGCTCCTATGTACTTTTGACATAGTTCATTTTTCTTTAAGTATTTCCCTGATTTTTTTTTTTTTTGATCAATAGGATGTTTGAGGTCATCTTATACTTTTCTTGCCCTAGTCCTGAAACCAGCCATTTCTGTAAGAGACCCTTGGGGAAAATGGCATTTAGGCAAGTTCTGGGTGC
The DNA here is from genome assembly GCA_004024805.1 of Geosciurus inauris. NCBI lineage: Eukaryota > Metazoa > Chordata > Mammalia > Rodentia > Sciuridae > Geosciurus > Geosciurus inauris. The sequence goes on from PVHX01002713.1 coordinate 149,333, forward strand.
TAAATATGTTCATTGCTGTTGGGCTGTGCTCATTTGGTGTGCTCCTTACTTCTAGCCTCTTCCAAGAGACAAGAGCTAGGAACCACACACACAGGCACATCCCCATGTGACATACATATTAATTTCCATATCTAAACATATCTATCTACCATCTACCTATCTTCTATCAAAAATTATAAGGTTGGCCTGGGGACATAGCCCAGTGGTACAGTGCTTGCCTAGCGTACTCAAGGCCTTGGCTTCGCTCCCCAGTACTGCAAAAAATAAAACACAAAATATCACACTGATATTCAAAAGATCACAGGGTTCAAGCTGGTTCCATTATCCTTAATATATTCACTTATTTGACCAGTCTCTCTGTAGGTAACTCACCTCTTATCTCCTTTGCTGTCTCTTCCTCAGCGTGGACATCTCATCCCAGCAGTCCTCCCACCTGTCACACTGCCTCCGCCCTCCTGAGTGGTCACTCTGTCCCCATCCCCTGCTTATACCCCAAACCCCCTCAACACTGCCCTTACCACCCTACACACAGGTGCCCTTTTAATCCCCCTCAGGCTTTGTCACGGCTTGCTAGGAGGTCTGCCTGGGCAGAGGAAGTTTCTTGTAAGGGAGAAAATACCAGAAGTGGTTTTAGAAAGGTCAACTCCCTGGGCCCTTGTCTTAAGAGAGGATCATTATAAAATGTGAGTGGAGGGTGGGGGTCATTTGGAAGTACATCGCACTGTGAGCTAGATTACTGTGCAGCTACAGAGCTAGAAGTCTCGAGTGTTCCATGTTTTCCACAGATGGTCTCCCAGAGACCCTTCTGTCCTCGAGGAAACCAAGGCCTACGCAGGTTTCTCCTGCAACTCTCTTTGTCCATTAGAGCCTGGGCCTCCAGGGTAGAGTTCTGTTACTTGTTGTGGTGCCATAATTTCCTAAACTTGCTCCAGTCAGCAATTTGAACCTGTCTGTGCCCCGAGCCTTAATGGAAAGTTGTTGGTGATCCCCACTATGAGTCCCCCTTGTGCCTGGGATAGACAAATTCAGAGAAGGTTGATCAGCTGAGCACAGGGAGGCATGGAGGAAGCCCTGACACACCTCCCCCCCATGACGCCAGAGGGCTTCTGTGAATTTCTCTGGTCCATAGAGGGAGGGAGCAGCCTTTTGGACATCCCAGGCCTATGCCCTTCTTCAACATATCCAGTCATTACAACTTCAGAGGCATTCAGGTTACTTGAAACCATTGAAAGGATATGCTTGAGCAATCGTGCAGTCAAGGAGGTGATAGAAAAGCTAGAACATTGAAGAACTGGAGAATTTTTTTAGTGGGGTACCAGGGATTGAACTCAGGGGCACTCAACCACTGAGCCCCATCCCCAGTCCTATTTTACATTTTATTTAGAGAGAGGGTCTCACTGAGGTGCTTAGTGCCTCGCTGTTGCTGAGGCTGCTTTGAACTTGGGATCCTCCAGCCTCAGCGTCCTGAGCCACTGGGATCACAGGCATGTGTCACTGCGCCCTGCTAGAACTGGAGAACTTTAGATGTGGTTTGTACTCTGCAGAGTACTCACGCTACCTGACCTGAACTGATGTGAGCCCCTTTTTGTTTGATTTTTCCCACTTGGTGTTAATATCTTTTCTTCTGCAGAGATATTAATGTTCTTGATTATGGGCAGCTTCTGGGTTCTCCTTTCAGGTATATTCTGTTGCCATGCCTTGAGAAACAGCCAGTCAAGGTACTAAACATTTCCTTCTTGGCCCTGACTTTTGGCTTAAAGCAGATGTTCCCATTATTCTAGAATCATGGCCCAGGAAGGGATGGGAATGGAACAAGGGCTCTGTGCAATGCAGAGAAAAAGAGCAAAGATAACATGCCACATTCTGGTTCGTTCCCTGCTTTTGCCTTCTTTTTTTTATTCTATTTCTTTCATCTTTATTAAGTACTCAATGGAGAACTTCTGAGTGAGAAAAAGACTTTTTTCCCATCCTGAACTCTTTCCCATCAGGAATAGTAAATCACTGAATATATCTATTATTAATATAACCACTAAATCACTTGCCACATGAGTTCTCCACCCATACTTTTGAGGATCCTTCCTCCTGGTGCCTGGGAATTGTTACCTGCATGAGCCTTATTCTCCATTACATGATCCTCCTTGTGAGCACGTTGGCAAAAAAACATGGATAGGAATGAATCTGGACACAATATATCAAATAGTACAAATGACACATGTAGTGTATTTCCCAGCATTCTGTGGAGACTTCATAACTGTGCTTCATCAACGTCACAGTATTGTTCTACTTCCTAGACTCTCAGGCAATCCTGTCATTTTCCCATGTTTGTTTACCTCATTAGTGACTCTGTGCTCATCCTGTGCTTTCTGATCCTTATTACTTGGACAAAAGCAAATGAGGCTTCCCATCCCATTCTCCTGGCACTCTTTGAGGAGTCTCATTTCCAGCATCTCCAGGTCTTACTTGCATCACATTGCCATTCAGATGGGGACATGGACCCTCTCTCAGGACTGATGGTTTTATACAGCATACATCTAGAGGTAGTCAATTCTCTTAGTTTCCTCCAAAGGACAGCCATGTTCCCTCTTCAAAGAGCATCACACTATTAACTCTATTTTCTTTCAAGAAAACTCACCTTTTCCATCCCACAAGAGAACACACCCACATGTTCCAAATTTGGCTGCCTTCTTGATTCTCCCAAGAGCAAACTGAAAAAAAAAAATTATACCCTTGTTCTCCTGGGATAATTTATATAATCTATGCCTTTTATCCACATGAAGTCTTTATACATTTTATTTTCACAATTTATTGTTATAGATGAAAAGAAAATCATGTATAATCTCAACATCTAGGAATTTCTCTATTAGCATAGTAATGCATGGACCTCTGTATTTTCTTACAGTCTAGTTCTTTGAATGGGACTATTGTGTGCATACCATTTTTAACTTAAATTTTAAATTTTAATTGAGCATATTGTGAAAAACTTTATATGTTAATAACTAAAATTTTGAAGAATCCCGGCGCCAAGGTTCAATCATATAGAAGAAGAGAGGTATTTGCTATTCATATAGCAAATAGCCTTACAGCTGATTCCTTAGTACCTACATAGAATCCAAAATTAGGCAAACATCACTGTAGCAGAGAGGCCATTTGAATGAATTGATGAAGAGTTCACACCATGATCTGTGAATGTCTTTCGCTCATTTATTTACTGTCTTATTTTTTGTCTACCATTCCATTCTGGAATGTAAAAACAACACTGTAACACATAGTAGGTTCTCAATATATATATTTTTGAATGAATAAATGAGTTAGCAAATTCATAACCTCACTTGTCACTATAACCAAGTGGATTGTGGCTAAGACAGCACTCACCAAATTTCCATGTTCTCCCCTACATTTCCCCAGGAGCCCTTGCAGAGAGGTTGTAGTCATGTGAGAAGTCTGGGCCCATGAACTGTGAGTGGGAATGACCCATGTGATATCTGGGCTCTGGCATTTAAGAAGTGGGATGCTTCCTACCTCTCTTTCCCAGCCTTTCTTTCCCATTAGTTATTAACCTTGGAGGCCAGGTGTTTCAGTCTACATTGCTCCAGGATAGAAGAAAGACATCTAAACCACATCAGACCTTATGTGAGAGAGAGAGCATTTTCTGAGTCACTGATATTTTAGAGTTTGCCTTTTTTGAACTTACTGAAACACAGCCAAGACTATGCTGATAAATACAGATATAAAACCAGAATTAGAAATTTGCCCTTTGAATGTGGAATTAAACAAATTTAATTGACATAAAGATAACCTATGACTTTAACCTTATGGTTTTGTTTGCTTTTTTTTCTTTCCCTTCAGTGCTGGGGATGAAATCCAGGGCCTGTCACATGCTAGGCAAGTGCTCTACCACTGAACTCTACCCCCAGTCCCCCCCGCCCTTTGTTTTGGTACGGGGGATTGAACTCAGGGGCACTTGACCAATGAGCCACATCCCCAGCGCTATTTTGTGTTTTATGTAGAGACAGGGTCTCACTGAATTGCTTAGCGCCTCGCCTTTGCTGAGGCTGGCTTTGAATTCTCCATCCTCCTGTCTCAGCCTCCCAAAGTGCTGGGATTACCAGCGTGCACTATCACACCTGGCTCCCATTTGTTTTTAAAACACCCACCCTGAAATGCTCAGCTGAAAGCAAAGGATTCCAAACCTAAAAATGTTCATACATGTCAACGGTTTAAAGTAGAATAATTTAGTATGCTATCTAGGTTTCTATTATAAATTCGAATTCCACCCAACTCATAGATTGTTTATAATTACGGAACAGAAGCAATTCTTTTAGAACTGTGGTAAGAAACAAATGTTGGGGATCTTGGGGTGTCATATTTTTAGGCTGACAGCTGCAGTGATGACAAGTATGAGGAAGAGAGAGAGCTCTTGGTCTGCTGGGGTCAATCATTTATCTGTTTCAGAAGTTCCTAAACTTTTTTCTTTTTTTGGTACTAGGGATTGAACTCAGGGGCACTCGACCACTGAGCCACATCCCCAGCCCTATTTTGTGTTTTATGTAGAGACAGGGTCTCATTGAGTTGCTTAGCGCCTCGCCATTGCTGAAGCTGGCTTTGAACTCGTGATTCTCCTGTCTCAGCCTCCATAAGTGCTGGGATTACAGGCGTGAGCCACCGCGCCTGGCTCTAAACTTTCTTGATTCATGGTTATGGTCACTCAGTAATGGACTCATAGGCTAGGTAAAAGGGGAAAAATATACATATTCATATACATACATATACACACACCCACCTACCCACTCACCCACATATACACACCAGGTTTTTACATAGTTAAGCCCATATCACTTAATGGTAGAGTTTATACAGTACCTGATGGGAATCACCTTGTTTCCCTCAAAAATTTAAAGTCTGAGCTGGGGATGTAGCTCAGTGGTAGAGTACATGTTGGCCTAGCCAACATGAGGCCCTGGGTTCCATCCCTAGCACTGCAGATAATAAATAAACAAATAAATAAATATACTTCCTGCAGGGCCCATCTGATTCACTGCTGTGACTCAGGACACTTCAGAATACAGTTTTGGAACCACAGAGCTTTGATTTAGTATTTGCAAGTGTTGAAGAATCTTGTCTTTTGAGATGTCACCGATCTTTGACCTTTCATGAACCTCTGTTTTGTGGTAGAGAAATTCGACTATCTACTCAGCACCTATGGAAAAGGTAGTAACTTGAGCTGCATCAGAACTTTGCAGCTCCATAGTTATTGTTCTGCGCATTTCCCATTTCATTGAAAGAAGTCCCCAGGGTAGATAAGGGACAGGGTCACTAGACAAGAGTGAAGTGGTAAGATAGTTATTCTCTGATAATTTCCAGCCTCTATTTTCTTGACTTCTAGCTGTCCATACCTTTGTGGGTTTCCTGTGACTTCTCTGGATAATCTTCAGTTTCTTTCAATAGCTAATCCTCACTATGGAGCTTTTAATTATTAACATTCTTCAGTCTTGACTTCCCTTAAAGTATGAGCTGATGACTTCTAAAGCTTTAATTTCTTTTCTTCTTACTAGTGTTTCCCTTTGAAAAATTCTCTGGTCTTTCAATAAAAGAAAGTCAACTTTGATAGCCGGGTGTAGGAATCTTGGGGAGACAGAGTGGTAGTGCATTCCAGAGGTGTCTCCTTGACGCATTCTCTATCAGGTCCTGCAAAGAGAGTCTGGAGCCTGTGAAGGAAACAGAGGCAGGGGACCAGGAGGTGACCAGCAGTATGGGGAGAGGGCCAACAGTGAAGCAGGAGGAGCCAGGACATCCACAGTATCTGGGGAGATGATTCCCCACTGACAGAACTTCCACCTTTCCACATTATCTGTTCAGGAGAGTCACAAGGGATATTTTTAAAATGCCAGAGCCCCACCATCCAACAATAAAATCAGATTTGAGGAGAAGGGCTTGGGCATCAATTTAAGAATGTTCCAAAGACATTCTAATGAATAGTCAGGTTGGAAAACCACTTTTCTAGAGGAAGCTGACCTGAAAAATAAGTGGAGGTGAAGGTGAGAAAAAGTGAACTTGACTCCCCTGGTCTACCAGTAGGACCAGGGGATAGAGACCTGGAGGTCCAGGTCATCTGGCAGACATCTTTTAACTACATATGGCACAGAAATAAATCCAACATGGAGGTTGGGTGAGATGAAGAAGAATCAACTCTTTATGATCTCATTTGAGACCTTTCTGAAGCCAGGACTGTTTCTGGAAGTGTCAGATATGTATCCCCCACCTCTTTTTTTCTTAAGCCAGTATGGCTTGGGTGTTCTGCCTTTTAAAGAGACATAGTTCAGGGCTGCTTCCTGGCTATTATTCTCCACCTCTCTTTTGAACTCCAAAACCTTGAAGGGGTGTTTGCACTTTAGAGCTGATATGAAGGACTTTATTTTTGCTTTGTTTGGCGGGGCGATCCCTGTGTCTCAATGTTTGTTCTCCCTTTCATCTATGTAATAACATTTTTAGCTGAGCTGCCTAGAAAAATAAAAACTACAATTCTCAGCCTCTGTTGCAGCTGTGACACAAGGTCAATGGAGTATATGCAGAAGCATAATGTGGTAGCACCTGGAATCCTTACAGACAGCAGGAGTGGGGCTTTTCTCCATTCTTTCTCCACTTTGCTCTCTGAACCATAGATGATTCCATCTTTGACTCGAGGATGGAGGACACTGTACCTTAAGATGATTGGAGTGGTGAGCTAAATAGGGAGCTTAAGTCCTGGGACTCCAGAGAGCACAGCCACCACATCATCTCTGGCCTGATGGTTTTAGAGTTCATTTGTGTGAATGAGAAATCATTTCTACCTTAATAAGCCAGTGCTATTTTGGATTTTCTGTCACTCAAAGCTGAATCAAAGCCTAACTAATATATCTCATAATTTTCATCTTGATAGATTTGGACCATCACTTTGTGTCTCTGGGTCTTGATGTCATCATTCAACATCATTCCTGCTCCATTCAACTCTCTGTCATCTATTAATGAGATTAGTGTGCCATCTGTACCTCTATCCCAGTCATTAATGAAAATAGCATCTGAAAGAGCTGAGGACAGTAGCCTTCAGACTGCTCCAGAGGGCTCCCTCATTAGGGTTCTGGTCATCATCCCACCTTTGGACATGGGGGATGAGGTGTGGTACAGAGGAACTGGAAGAGAGTTTCAGCCATAGATCAGTAGGTCTCAAGACTTAGTGTCTGTCCCACTATTTTGTTATTATTCTAATGCACCAATACAAAAAATATTAGTGTTATAGGACCACCTAGAGGGCTTGTTAACAGATCGCTGTGCCCTATCTCCAAGGTTTTGGATTCAATATGTATAGCTTGAGACTAAAGTATGTGTATTTCTAGTAAGTATCAGGTTATGCTCTGGACCATACTTTGATAACCACACTGGCTGGAAAGTGTACTCCAAAAGAGAATATTTAATGGTAGCTTGGCTGTGGAAGGTGAGTCCTTGAGGCACCAAGAGGGGATGAACTGCAAAGTATCAGGGAAGGATTGGACTCTGGTGGGACCAGTGCGCCGTGTTGTGGCTTACAGGAAGAGGACTGTGGAAGGTTGGGAGGTTGGTCCATTTGATTTGGAGAGGCTGCAAGTGCTCTTGTCCAATGGCGTCTGTTTTCTCAGTGGAGAATAAGCAAGAACATGAACTAGAGCATTAATGGTTAGCTATGTGAGAAGTTATGAACTAGGGAACAATAAGTAAAAATCAAGCAAAGTTAAGTAACTTTAAGGAGTAAGTGGACTAATCTTGGCATTAGTACACTACGAAGAATATCTAAATCTTTTTTTGTGTGGGGAGTGGTTCTGGGGATTGAACTCAGGGGCACTCAACTACTGAGCCACATCCCCAGCCCTTTTTTTGTATTTTATTTAGAGACAGAGTCTCACTGAGTTGCTTAGTGCCTTGCTGTTGCTGAGGCTGGCTTTGAACTCCTGCCTCAGCCTCCTGAGCTGCTGGGATTACAGGTGTGTGCCATTATTCCAAGCCTAAATCTTCATTTATAACCAGTTCCAGGGACTGGTGGGTATTGTATTCATCAAGATGTCCCCAGGCCCCATAGTGCTTGGTGAGTGCTCGATTCATGTTTAACAGTAAGTGAGCATGTGATGTTCAATTTTTAGCCTAAACTCTTCCCCTGGAAAGAATCAGTACTTCATTAGTTTATACATGGATATATTTTTTGTTACTTTTAACGTAGTAAACAATAATTTGTGAGACTGAGGATACAGTATCTTTAAGACCTGCAATTTGGTCCCTAACACTGAAAAAAAGTCACAGGCAGATATCATACAATTATGTGACATACATATGATTTTTTTTTTCATTTTTCATTTTGGTGCTGGGAATAAAAACCAGAGTCTCTTGCATGTTAAGCATGTGCTCTACCACTGAGCTATACCACTAACCCTGTAATTGTCTTGCGATAATACTTCATATAATCATTAGTGTATTATCACACCTAAAAAAAAAGTGTAAAGTGTACAACCTCCAAATGCTGAAATGCAGTTTCCTTTCTAAAGATGAATCACAAGAAATTCCAGAAGTTGTTGCCATGTGTGAGTATGTTTTCAGCTTACTTTTGATACACATGAGCAGCAAGAATCAGGAGTGCAGCAGCCTTCTCCCTGGGGATGTGAAGATTAGGGGAATAAATCTGTGGGCATTTGGAATGACTTCCTACTCATCCACAGAGGTGCAGCCTGACCTGAAGTCACTGCTGGTTGTGAGATGAAGAAATTAAGATCAGTAGGAAACTGGAGCCCAGCTTTATCACTAGAACCAGTCCACATTGCAGAGGGTGGTGACCAACTGTCTTGATTTGACTGGATTTAAGGGGTAATGCAAAACCCGTGATAGCTCCTGGTAAGCCAGAACAAGTTGGTTCCTTTTGCAGAGGCTGACCATGTTGGGGGAAAACCTCCCAAACTAGGCTAAAGTACTGCTGTTCTGATTTATGGCGGGAAGCAGAGCTGGCTTTGCTAGCGTGGGCTGATCACACACCCTGCACTCAGATGGATCCCAGGTTTGGTTTAATGTTCTGCTGTCATCACTCGAAATTCTTAATAACTTTGAACAAAGGGCCCCTCATGTTCATTTAGTACAAGGTCCTGTGTTTTATGTAGCTAGTCCACAAATTATGTAGGAAGGGAGCTGGAGTTTCTGCTTTTCCTCCGATTTGGCCTGACAAGACAGGTTCTTCCCCTCACTCTCTCTTCTTTTTCTTTCCTTCTCTATCCCTCTTTCCCTCCCTCCTTCCCCTGCTTCTCTCTCTTCCACTTCCCTCTCTTCTTTCTGGTTTAAGCAAAACCTAGGCAAGGCACTACTTTATCCAGTAAAATTTTAAAAGGCTACACTATCTTCTCATAAATGCTAGTGTTAAAAAAAAACTGCATTCAATTGCAGCATTCCGTCCATCCTGAGTATGTTTCTCTCAACCCAAGAAAAGTGAGCAGGAGAAGAAACAGATAAAATTTTGGCAAAGTTTAAGAAAGTGTGGCAGAGAAACCAGGGAGCCCTCTCCAGGCATTGGGGGAGAAGCTGCTCTTAACTCTAGATCAAAGGGAACCCCTCAGCAAAGATGAAAGGGGTGATAATTGTCAGCTGAGAGAGGGTGTTATAATAGAGGTGATAATAATAGGCACTAGGCAGGAACTGAGGGAGAGTGACATTGGGAGGGTAGGTGGCCTGGGGAGGGACCATGAAGGAATCTGTCCTAAAGCTCTGATATGGAAACTTTAATTCTCTCCAACTTATTTCTACTTTCCCTCTTGCATGTTAGTCATATATATATATATTTTTTTTTAAAAAGTGACTTATTGTGGTATGTAGTCTGCTTAGGTCATTTTCAATGCTGGATCTAAGGTCAGGCCTGGTGGCGGAATGAGGGTAAAGAACTCCAACTTTGGAGTGGGAACCCTGGTGGCTGAGCTGGGTATAAGGTTGTAAAGTCACCTTGCAGAGCTGGCTCAGCTCAACTGAGTCCTCACCTTGACTGTGCCTCCTCATAGGAGAACCTGCCCAGAGACCCAGAGCTGTTCCAGCAGAAAGGTCTGGCTACCTTTACCCAGGACATTCTCTCATCGCCAGACCCCTTAGTCATCACAAGGAGGTAGTCCCCTGTGGCGGATACCCCAGCTTAGAAAGGCAGGGGGAGTAGGGCGTTCTGTGAAAAGCTCAAACTCTGGCGATTTATTTTTTCTTCTGTTTTTTTTTTCAGCACTGGGGATTGCACGGAGGGTCTCACCCATGCTAGGCAAGCACTGTGCCTCTGAGCTACATCCCTAATCACACCACCTCCTCTACCCGGCTTTTATTAAAAAAAAAGAAAAAGAAATTGAGACAGGGTTTCACTAAATTGCTGAGGCTGTCCTCAAATTTATGCTGCTTCTGCCTCAGCCTCCTGAGTAGCTGGGGTTACAGGCCTGTGCTGCCATGCTGGCTTCTGGAAATTTGAAATGCATTTTTCTTCCTGTCTTTGTGTGGGTATAATGTCAAAGCCATCTGGTGGATGAGGCACTGAAAGAAAGTTGCAATCAGAGGCAGGGATTCTGCCAGGGACTAAAGGATACTCACCTTCCTGTGGTCTTGCTTTCCCAACAATAGAATGTGGGTAAATAGGGTTAAGAATTGCTCTGTGAAGCTCTGGGCAAAACATTCTGGCCTTCTTAGGGGGAAAAAAAGAAGTATAATGTAAATAAAAAGTATGACCTGGCTGGAAAGGATCATTTTTAAAGCTTAGAAAACTTGGCTGTGTGTGTATTTGGCTCCCCAGTTATATTAAACCAAGAGATGAATGACTTCCAGGCAATGAGGCAAAAGGGAGTTTTGAAGTGGCTGCCAAGGTGTCCAGAGGAAGGGCATCAAACTCAGGCAGCCCTGCTGATTTCTTGTTTGAATGCCCTTACATTGCAAAAGTTACCTCTTCTTTTTTTTTTTTTTTCTATTTTTTTTTTATTTTAATTTTTATTTATTTTTCTCAAAAGTTGCATTTAAATACATGTTATCAAACATAATAGAAAAAAAACAAATTTTCAGAAGCTGTACACACTATTCACTGAAAATATTTGTTGAGGCAAATAGAAAAAAAAATTATTACAATCATAATTTTTCTAACTTTGCACAAAATTATAAGCAGATTACATTCTTCATATTAAACATCTTTATATGCACTTTCAATGAACAGTATATATATATATATAT